>JAGXCT010035744.1:10878-78814 GCA_022495035.1 Philopotamus ludificatus | reverse complement strand
TGTTACACGCAAAACGTAAACAACACGTCCGATACATACGGTAGTCGGCGCGCTCTTTTTAAAAATTAGATTCTTGAAATACTTCAGAATATGTGAAACTTATAAAATGTTATCGACACAACTACACTAATAAAAAAAGCAAAATGTTATATCAAAGTTCATACCATACAGACGTTAACTGGGTAAATGCTTTTTTTTAATATTATCAAATTTTGAGTAATATTTACTTGCAAAATATAAATTGCGATAAAAACTTTTATAAACATTTAAACATTCTAAAATTTTTTTTTATTCCTTTCTAGTTCCTTGTTCTATTATTTTTCGTCAGAAAAGGTATAAATAACTGAATTTTATAAGAACATTGCATTAACTGATTCTTGTAGATTAATTGATCATGTTTTTTTAAATAATAAAATAAGTATTTATCCGAAGGATAATGTTTACACCAAGTTTTTCTTACGTTGCTTTTTAACATTTTAGACTGACACTCCGATGTCCAGGATGCTCATAAAAATGTCCCATATCTTTTGATATTTTTTACCATTTATTTGGTTTGAAAATATTCATATGTTATTTAACATAAAAATTACTGCGCAAAGTGGGATAGATCATGAATTCTACTCCCAAAAATATGTAACTTCTTAGCTATTAGAGCTAGAACTATGAAACTTGAATGAATATAGATAAAGATATATTTTGTTCATATATCTTTATCATAGTTTTATGTTATTTGATCGCTCTTGTCCTTTTTTATTTTTTATTAATAAACTTTTTAAATAATAAACCAATTTTTATTGATAACCAGAGTTACTGCTTTTATGTACAAGACCTCCAACCATATGAGTCACTATCGTACTTGTTTAATGGATGATTGATCTCTGTCTTGCAGGAAAGCTGATTGATATTAATGTTTTAAATTAAAGAAAAATGAATATTACGATTATTGTTTGATAATCCAAATTAAACAGTACTCAATCCTAAGCAAAATTGCTTGAAATAAAATGCAGGTTTTAAGCGTCCTCTCAGTGGCTGAGGATCGAGCACATGCTGCGGTGCACCAACTGTGTTTAATGCTTTTAAATTAGTTTTAAAAGACAATCAGACATAACAAGCCCGCGACGCTGGATATTAAAACACATTGTGCCTGCACCGGCGCGACAAAGGCCACGGAACAATTCCGCATAGCAACAAAACGGCGGCATCCTCCTCTGCGAAAACATTTATGTCAACTCTGATTTAACTCTCCCTGATAAAATTCCAGGACAATACAAGTTGAAGGGTGGCGAAGACCGGAGGTGGGGGCCGCCGGGGGCGAAGACGTCTTGATATCTCTCACCACCCATACACACCAACGGGTGAAATTCCCGACGAGATTTACACAAATTAAATTTTTGAAATTGGTCCTAAGCTATTTGAAGGCTGACTTATGGGGCCCCGGAGCCGTTCCCCACCCGAAATAATAAGAATTTATGAATAATAAATGTGAAATATAATGACAACAAAATAAGACTTTCCGGGACCCGGTTATTAGGTAAAAAATATGTTAATCAAACTTTGGCCGAATTTGTATCAAATTATATGGAGGGGGAGGTCGGCGAAAACTTCCGTTTGTTCGAAGCAAAATTCTGAAAACTTCAGAGGCGATTCAAAAAGATTAAAATTAATTGATTGCAAAGAATGGCTAATTGTGTTCACGCCGTTATTCAGAATTTGTACAGAAAAATAATTATGCAATCTAAATTCGATAAAAATTCAGACTAGTATAATTAATATGAGCTAGCTATTAGTTCTTCCGATACAAAAAACATTAAACCATAATGGATTTAAAACATATCTATCAAAAGAGTTATGTTTTATAAAAATAATATTTATGAGGGTAGTTTGGCGCGTTAGAATTAATTAATTTAATGCTATCTATTCTATGTGTTAAATAAATATGTTTATAAAACTATTAATATAAATAATCAATCTGACTGAAATAATATTTAAAAAATTAGTCATTACGATATTTATCGAGTCTTAATCAAATCTTTAAATGAATGAATTGGAATCTCTCTGTTATGCCATTTATCCATCTTAGTGAAAATAAAATAATAAATAACTTAAATCCAGAATTTTCTATCATTACAAATTTTCATTTATGGCAATTTTGCTTTGGGCGGACAATAATCCAAATTTATTTAATTGCATTTATTCAAGAAGTCATGTATTGGTTGGGTTTTTTTTTAATATTTATATATTTTTTTCAAATATGTTGAAATATTAATAGTACATAACTTTTTCACAATTTTATGGATAATAAGCATTTGAATTAAAAATTTAATCTTGTCTATATAAATTGTTTTTATTATAAAAAACGATTACAAATGTTTGTGAATAATATATAATAATTACAATGGTTACTAATAAAAGAGAATTCTTCAAATAAGTTATATTCAGAACCTATGCCCGGTTTATATTTATTAAAGACATGTTTTTTGGCAGATAAATGATGTTGGATATGAACATGTATAATCAAAGAGGTATCCTTCTTCATCTATAGATCCACAATGCTGATGATAATTCACATGATTTGGTTGTCCACTACCCCATTTTAGGAAGCTTGGCATAAGTGGTCCGCCTAAAAAAATAATTATTAACTTATTTATTTGCTGAGTTTTATATAAAAAATAGCAATTTTAGAAAGAAATATATTCCACTAATTTGTACATTACTAATTAGGGGCATACAAACATTTATTTTTGGAAAAATATATGCAGATATATTATTAAACAAATATGTTTTTTTGTGATTTTATGCAGACAAATAAAAACAAAAAGGATTATTTTACGCAAATTTTAGACAACATCTATAGGATGTTTTTTATATTTTATGTTTTTATTACTTAAATTCAATGTATTCAATTTGAATGATAGTCATTTATCAAGCTTCTATTGAAAAGGTGGCTAAATTAAAAAAAAAATGTACCGTGGCTAAATTAAAAAAAAAATGTACCGCACACGAAAATCAAAAAAATATATAAATAAGAATCTTTCAATCAGAAAAAAATTACCATATAATGTTTTAAACTCAGTGTCTTTTGCATTATTATAGAACCCTAAAAGAAGGCCATTTGGATATATTGAGCCAATTATTTCATTTCTGGTATAACCTCTGAATATTCTAACTATTGTCTTTAATTCGGCCTTATTCATTGGCATTGCCATCATCGCACCTTCACTTTTGCAAATTGTTACCGCATCATGCCATGGCTGAGGAGTTTCGTGAAATTTATAGTACATGCCTATGGCTGTATAGTATACGTAATCTGAAATAAGGTTTGAATTAAATACAAGAATACGAATGCTAGTTTGAATAATATTTTTACCAAATAATTACCGTTTGTATCCTTGTTAACTGTTTTAGGCAGAGCAGGCATATTGTTTCCTGCTATAATTTAAATATAATATATTCAATACGTATTAAATATTTTAACCAAAACATAAATTTATTATATAGAATATGTGCGGCTTTCGGAAAATATTGTTTTTCCTACTAGATTGTCTTTATATTATTTTACAAAGCCATGAATCTATACTGTTTTAATGTGACGAAATATTTTTGTTGATGTTGATTTTGTGATGATTGTAATTGTGATGTGATTGTGATTGTGATGAAGTGAAGTGTAATTAAAATGATTATAAATTAAGTTCAGAATAAAATAGTGAAATCATAAATTAAAATAAAATAACTATACACGACTTAAAAACTGTCGTTAAACACTCTTCGTCTTTGTTTAATATTGGGTAAATAAGTAAATTAATAATTTTTTAGTTTCAGTCCTAATTTTGCCCTAAGAGAACATCATTCTTTGTATAATATACTGTATTTATTGTTATTATAAATCTTTTGTAAAAATACAAAAAATAAAATATCTTAGCTTCATAAAAATAGATAAACAATATAAAATCAATCCCATCAATATTTTTTCCGTATAGAAAACAATTACAAATGTATGTAATTGATATAACATATCATACACACAATAAGGTCAAAATGACTATTGATTAAAACAAACCAGTACCTGTTGTTGGGCATATATATGTTAGAGACGTATTTTTCTGGCAAATAAATGATGTTGAAAATGAACACATATTATCAAATAATTCGCCTTCACGATTCATAGTTATACAATGGGAATGATTTAGGAATCGATCTCGTTGGCCTGCTACCCATTGATGAAGCTGTGGCATCATAGGCTTGCCTAAAAAAATAATGGTTAAATATATCCGACCCATATTAGATGAATTTTTGGATGTCAACAATTTAGAAGCATTTTTTCAGAAAATATTAAAAACTAAATGTCATAGACAATGCTACCAATTATTCGCACATCAATAATTTAGTTGGTGTAGTTATATGACAATATTATCATTATTAAAATAAAAAATATATATTTTAAACCAAATTTTAGGAGCGGATTAAACGGTTTTTACATTTGGATAATGTTATTTTATTTTAAAAAAATGTCTTTTTTCCTAACTTGTGTTTGGATGGAGTAATATATTGGACAAATAATTAATACAAGATTTGGTGTTGTACGAATACTGCAAAGAAAATATACAACAACTATAACTAAAAACGTATACGACACATATACTAAATGTTTAACTGTACGGCATTGCAAATTGTACTTTCAACCATTTATTAGTAGTGATTCTAATTTAAAAAATAACCTTTAAAAAGTAGTGAAAGTGGATGATAATGTATTAGTATTGAAATCCATTCAAACCTTACACTGAGTAAAGGATAATTGACGTTTAATCATTAATATAATAATAATTTTAAACTGATATTTTTTTACATTTTAATTTTAGTATGCCAAAACATGCCTAATACCTGATTTAAATTCGTCGAAAATTCCATGATTGTAGAATCCTAAAAGAATTTTATCTCTATGTGTTGATCCCTTTATTTCTTCTTTGGGATATCCTCTGAATATTTTTATTAATGTCTTTAATTCGACTTCATTCTTTGGTAACGATAAAATACCACCTTCACTTTTGCAAATATCTGCCGCATCATGGAATGATTTAGAAGTTTCATAAAATTTATAAGACTTTCCTATTGCGTGATAGTGTACGAATTCTGAATAAAGAATAAAATTATAAAAATTTATATCACACTTATATTAAGATTATTCGAATATATTACCGTTTTCTTTCTGATTTACATCCAATTTATCACCGATTTTGTCCGAGATAGAAGTTAGTGCTAACATATTAAACAATAAATAATTAGGATTAAATATAAAATAAATTATGATAACAAATAAGTTTACAAACTATAAATAAAACACATAGAGAATAATCTAAAGTCTAAAAGTTTTTTATAAACCAATACCTGGTGTTGTGTATTGTACTTTATCTGATAAAGATATATTTTTTTGGCAGACAAATGACGTGTCAAGTGAACATATATAATCATGTAATTTTCCTTCACGATCCATCGATCCACAATTTTCAAGGTAATTAAAATTATTAGGATGTGGGCTTCCATCAGCCCATTGATGGATGCCTGGTATGAGGGGCTCGCCTGAAAAAAAAATTGAAAATTAAATATGAATTAATTAAAAGTTTATTAGAAACGTCTTTAATAATTTGGAATTATCAAAAAATGTTATTTACCAAATATTGTTTTAAATTCGACGTATACTTCATTATTGCGGAATCCCAAAAGAATCCTATCTGGATATATTGAACCCGATATTTCTTCTTCGGGATATCCTCTGAATATTTTAATCAACGTCTTTAATTCAACTTCATTCATTGGCATCGCTAAAGAAGCGCCTTCATTGTTACACACAGCTTCTGCATAATGCCATGATTGAGGAGTTTCATGAAATTTATAGGACTTGCCTATGGCTTCGTAGTGTACGTAATCTGAAGTAAATATGGTAATTAATATTTTTATGTATAAAAAACAATTATTATTGTTTAACGAAATATATTAGAGTTTATTTTATTATTGACCATTTTACAATAACTGTGATAGAGATAAAAAAGTTCATTTTAAGAATATATACAAATAATATTAAGACATTACATTTAAGTAGCCTATTAACACAAGCGGGTCTTTGCCACCTGGAGGCCACCTCCGTCTCAACCATGATGTCATGACTGTGACGGACGTTCTCCAGGTTATCTTCGAATACGGGTCAGGTCGCCAGCCCTGGAGCCGAGCTGACAAGCGTGGATTGTAACAATAATAATCATACGAGATTAGGGCCAATTCGTATTTAATTTAAGGTCTGATCGGGTGCTAAGGGCATCTCTGGTAGCACACACGTCACTGAATTCCACGAAACCATGATTGTGCTCAACCACTATTTACCGTCACGTCTGATACCGGCACGAGACAACACTCGACTCGTTACATAGTAACATAATTTAATTAAATTAAAAAGGCAAGAACTGAATGTTCGATTTCATAAAAAATAATATGCAAATGACTATTGATAATATGGAAAGAACAGGATTCTGAGTTTATATTAAAAGTCATTACCTGATTCTGGCAAATGGAGGTTATCATTTAAAGATATGTTTTTTTGGCAGATGTATGTAGTTGGAAATGAACACGTATAATTATTGAGTTTTCCTTCACGATTCATAGTTAGACAATACTGATATTCTCGAAATCTATTACTTTCTATTTCAGCCCATTGATGAATGCTTGGTATTAGCGGTTTGCCTAAAAACATATAATAGTAGTTAATATACATTTGACTCTCTTATTTCGCATTTTCGTATTATACGATATTATTTCTTTAAAATCACGCCATGATATCTAATATGAATAATACTAACAATATATGCGTACTTTAATATTTTGGTCCATTCGTTAATATTACGGATGAAATATACTAACGAAAAAATTTATAAGATAATATTTTTTTGTCAAATAGATTATAAAGATTGCCTAATCCAAATATTATGAACCAAGTATAAGGTTTCAATATATATTAACTATTTTAGAAGCAATGCTAAAAACGTGTTAAAAAAGTTTGCACCAAATCTGACAATTCAATCAATTTCTACCGGTTATATATTTACCAAATATATTTTTAAATTCGCTGTCATATGCATTTCTCTGGAATCCTAAGAAAATATCATCTGGATAAGTTGATCCAAATATTTTTTCTTTGGGATAACCACTAAATATTTTTAATAAAGTATTTATTTCGGCTTCATTCATTGGCATCGATAGAACAGCGCCTTCACTTTTGCAAACGGCCTTAGCAACACTCCATTGGCGAGGAGTTGCATGAAATTTATAGGACAAGCCTATTTCTTCAAAGTATATATAATCTAAAAATGGTTCACATTAATTTTATTTGTAAGCTAATGATAATAATAATAAATTCAAAATATTACCATTTATATCCTCGTTAAATATTACACCTGGGATAAAAGTTAGAGCTAAAATATTTATAATTATTAGAAATAAGAATCAAATTCAGTATAAATAACGAATATAAATAACAAATTTACCACCAAACTGTATGTTTAAGGCAAACAAAATAAATGTGTATATTCTTTCCATGGCTATGGCTTACAGATATAATGTATTAACTAATTTACCGAATTATATCCAGGTATTTATAGCAGCAATCAAACCGCTGGTTGTCAATATGTATTTACATAACTAAAGGGGCATTTTTGATAACGGTTCCTACGGTTTGTCACTAAATATATCGAGCGATTCTCAATCTTCAGTAATTAGTAAAAAAATAAAAACCGAAATGTTTAATTGCGCGCGTTGCTACTCGGAAGGCCTTGACGGGGTGCTGCAAGTCGAAATTCGACTTCCCTTGCGCTGGGATATCGGAAGTTGGCTACAGAAAACTCGGAGACCCGAAGTTTCAATGGAAGTGTGCCTCCTGCAAAGCAAGCCTCAGTTCAGGCCCTTCCATAAGTGGTTCAGCGCCAACCTCAGTATCGATAAATCTTATATTGGCTGAGATTAAAAGTATCAAGATCGACATAGCCCTTCTTCGAATGATGTTAGAGGACATCAAATCTCTGAAATCGGACGTAAACGACCTGAAGAACTCTGTGGAGATGGCCCATTCGTTGATTTTACACACAAGTATCATAAATTAGAGTCAAGATTGGACATTTTGTATAAGACGAGAATTGAAACATCTACGCTTCAAACTAAGATTGATAACCTCGAACGAAAATTGAACGAGAATGAACATGGGGCAAGAAGAAACAATATAGCGTATTTGATAGATTTATATAGTTAATTTAATGATTCTAATCTGCAGCTACAAGGAGATTAATATGATACAAACGAAAGCTGTTATATCATCGTTTCTGTCTAAACTAATGTTATATAAGCGCAATTTAGGACGTGAAGAATATTATCAATTTTCATCGATGGAAAAATTTGATGATGACATTTTGATCTATTATCAACATTTGGAGACACTCCATATCAATTTTAATTATCGATTTAAAGATATTCTTATAATAAAGATCCCTAATTGGATAATAGACCCATTCTTAAATACTAAAGAATGGTAATTGTACTTAGAAGAAGAATTGATTGAAGTATAGAGCAACAGTTAGTTAAAAATTAAATTCAAACACGGATACCAAGATTTCTGGTTACAAAAGCAGATACCCACATTTTATCCTGGATTATGGTCTATGGTTAGAAAAAAAATATTGCATTTCCGTCATCATACTTGGTAGAATGTGGATTTACTGCAGTCGCAAGTCTTTTAACTAAAAAAGGAACCGACTATAAATAGTTGACCGCGGAGATTTGCGGATGCTGCTGACAATAAAAGAGCCAAATATAGAAAAATTAATGTAAAAACACCTGGCTCATCCTTCGCGTTAGACATTAATTTAATTCTCTCTGATATTATTTACTAATGTCTACAATTATGTTTATTAATAAACCAACGTGATTTGTTTAGGGTAAATATGCTATTTAATCACATTCGTCAGTAATGTATTTGTGTGCCTAACTTTTGAGCCCTCCAATATTGATCGATCTTATCGACCACACGATATAATATTGCATCCAATCAAACGAGTATTTCCACCGACAGTAGATAATGTTTTATTTCATCGTCATATGGGCAACAATCCTATTGTAGAGCCTCATCTCATCTTATAAGTCTCAATGATGCAGCGTCCCACTGTACAGAGTCCGGCATGTATAACAAGTGACCGGCCCATCGGAGTCTGACCACTGGCGATGGCTGTGCTCGATCGATACAGCTTTAAATGTTGTCTTAGAATCACTTATAAACAAATAATCGCTCATCTTGCTTGCCATGAAAGGAATCCCGACTGTAGATACGTTCGAAGCCCAAACTAACACCGGTTCGCCAGCAAGGTTCATCTTCGAACATCTAAATTGGTCTCTATTTTTTTGTAAAGTCGTAAAGCGATTACATATTATTATTGTATTTTTTTTATATAAGCTATTTAATCGACTTTTCTCATTTCTGAGTAACGTTTTTAATTATGTTTATTAATGAACAAACATGATTTATTTACGGTCAATGTGCTATTTAATCACGTTGGTCAGTAATGTATTTGTGTGCGTAACTTTTGAGCCCTCCAATATTGATCGATCTTATCGACCACACAATATAATATTGATTCCAATTAAACGAGTATTTCTATCGAACTTTGCCTTATTTCTGAGGAACGTGACCATGTGCATGATTCCCCTTATGGGCATGGGCATGGTTTTCATGGGAATATACACCCAAGCCTCGTATAACATGGTTTAATATACAACACGGGCTAGAATGGGCTCTACGATAAAACGCAGAAACGCACCTCCAAAAAGCCCAGGCTACGGACAACCAGGGAGAAAGAGGACCCCGCAGTGGTCGGGAGCACCTGCACCCCCCAGCCAGCCTGTACTGGTCCAATACGGACCTGCTTCTTCACAACACGGGCTGATAAATTGTGGAATATTTTTGTATAATACGGTTGCGAGAAAAAACAATAATTAAAAATGAAATATCCTTGCTTAATTTGTACGGCCATGGATCGCACCATGACAAATCATACTGAGCAAATCGAAATTTTTTCATAGAAAATTATCCTATAACGGAAAAAAGTTTGAAGTTTAAGAGGGAATTCCAACATATCTTAGCCCTTATAAACTCATAATTAAAATATTATAAACGCATCCGATATGGAACGAATATCGACGCATATTGTTTTTTTTATATCTTTTAATGTTTATTCTTTAGACTTTTTTAGATACATACAAACAGTTTGTGACATGTAGGATTTATATTAAAAGAGTTATTCGAGAAAAATATAGAAGAAATAATATCAGGTCCCTGTATTAAATAAAAATGTTGATGTTCGACAGAGAATCTTTAATATTCTTGACTAGGTACATCAGATTTTACCAGTAGTATGTTACAAAAGATAATTTTTTTTTGAAAAATTTAAGGTCCCCCGAAGGTTTTGATGCCTAGAAATATGTAATGTTTTTAATTTAAAAAAGAAATGATAACAGCCGATACATACGTTCAGCAGCTGCAAAGAATTCAAAAGTTAGGAAAACTACTGAAAAGCATCCTGCACTCGTCAATTATTATCCTGTTACACGATAATGCCTAAGGGACTTAAGAAAAAAATCTTAAGCTCAACTAGTCTGTTTTGTCACATCCACCCTACTCCCCAAAACTTGCATCTAAGGATTACCACATTTTCTGTTCCTCGCAGAATTTTTTGAATGGAAAAACTTTCAATAATGATGACTAAGTCAACCAGATCCTCAATAATTTCTATCAGTCCAAACCCACCAAATTGTATGAGGAGGGAATCGATAAGTTGCCAATAAGATAGGAGAAGGTTATAGTGGTGAATACATAATAGATTAATATAATTTTGTAATGTTTTCATAGCAAAATAAAAGTATGATAAAAAATCCTTTTATCTTATATTTATTATACGGTTATTTATGACTCAACCTAATATTATCAAAATGGGTGAGGCACGTATGTACATTTTAATAAAATTCAAATAAATTTTCGCAAAAACAGTTCCTCTCTCGCGTTGTGTATTTTATAACATTAAATGTACGTCCGTTGGATGAGATAACGTTTGCAGTACGTACCCCCAGCCACCGGCAGCTGGACGAGCAGCAGAATAGGGAAAATGTAGAGCAAACAATAATATCCGTGTTTATTTACAATAGATCCGTCAGACAAAATAAACGGATAAACAGACACAGCAATATAAAGAGATAATGAATTTCGTACGTCGGCTTTATTGCTCGTCGGATTATAGCTAAAATAAATAAGCGACAGATTAGTCATCAAACATTAGAATTAATTAAAAAAAAAAATGAACGGGGGGGAGCAGAGCTTCTTTTTGTCGGCCATCCCTCGCCCGTCTCGACTCTATGATTTCAGCTGCGGATTCCGAAATTGTGATATTAATTTTCGAGTCCGACGCGAAACTTCTGTAAGCCATTTTTGTTTTAATGAAATTTATGTAAACGATGTGCTTTGTTTAAATTTAATTTTCTTGAACGGGCATGACTTTTAAAATATGAGCGGCCCCGCCTGGGGCCGCTGTCGACTTCTTCGACATTTTACGTCATCGTAACAACGCATTTAATCAAGTCGGGTTACAAATAGTCGTTACTCAGGTGCCCGGCCTAAGCTGCAGTAATCCACTGAGGTATTATGGAGGTGGCTCGTAAGCCTATAGAGAAACTTTTGGGAAGAAATAATCCCCAAAGTAATTAATGTATCGAGAAAAAAGTCGCCGGGCCGGAGAAGATACAGCCTTGGCTAGAGGCTGGCTGCGCCACGGCTTATCCGATTTTATCATATCCACCGTATATATATATAAAATGTTCCCAGAGCCTTTTATTTCTTGATTTTTCACGTCCCGCGGGACCCCAGATGTCATTCGCCTCACGTTGTCAAAGAGTTCATGGTCTGCGTGGAGTTTATTTAAAGCTTGCGCAAAATAAATTGGCAATCTATGAAAACTTTGCCAGACACTTTGCATGTATTCCCAAATTAAATATTGGTAAATGAAATTTACATGAATATATTAGAATTTCCATTCCGACCTGTCATACTTTAAAAAAAACTTACACCATTACTATGTAAAATATTTAATAGATCAGCGATTTTTAAACTAAGGCTCACTGTTACAAGTTTATGTATTTTTTATGATATTTAGCATGCAAATGAGTATCTTTAAAGCGCCTTTCAATCTATTCAATATCCTAAAATATTCTTCTTCAGCCAACCCTCTCATATCTAAGTACAGTGCACTCTCGATTATCCGGGTTAATGCTGGGGAGGATAACCCCTGATAGTCGAGAAACACGGATAATCCGAATCATCAAATTTTTATTTTATTTTCGAATATAATATCATATACACAACACAAATTGTTAACACATTATTTTTATATTCATTATTTATCAAGAAAACACAAACAAATAAGTAAAAATATATTGTTTTATCATATATACGAACTAAAAAAACATAAAAGCATAATTTCCTTTGTATGTATAATGAATTAAAAAAAAATCTGTTATTTCTATTTTGTTTTTTGAGATTTTTTTTTTTATCGAGCTTCTTATTTCACTTCCAAATATTCTTAAAGCTATTACATTATTATAGCCAGTTCCCCTTTGTTCGGCGTAATCTAGCAATGTTTCAATACAATTCAATTCCTTTTCATGACTAACGTAACCACTGGTATCTTCTTTGCTTATAGTATTATTATTATTTATTGTCATTTATTGTTATTTATTGTTATTTATTGTTATTTATTGTTATTTATTGTTATTTATTGTTATTTATTGTTATTTATTGTTATTTATTGTTATTTATTATTATTTATTGTTATTTATTGTTATTTATTGTTATTTATTGTTATTTATTGTTATTTATTGTTATTTATTGTTATTTATATATTGTTATTTATTGTTATTTATTATTATTTTTTGGTATTATTGGTATTTATTGTTATTTATTGTTGTTTATTTTTATTTATTGTTATTTATTATTATTTATTATTATTTTTAGAAAAAGCCTTGACCCTGTGGATGTTTACGGAAATTTACCACTTATTTCAGTGTGATGCGACATTACTATGACAATGTCAATTAATTAAATTTACTGCAAAAAATATTATTACCACGCATTCGGGAGGACTTTGGCGAAGATGGCCAGCTTTATTTCCATTAGGACGGAGCACCTCCACACTATCATCGTAATATCTTGATTGGATCAAGAAGTCCCATAGAATACTATGCCCGTTCCCTAGACCTGACGCCACTGGATTAAGACTTTTAATTCTTCCGGGATTGTCACTTTTGTAGGCTTTATTTTTAAGGTCCAAAAAATTCAAAGTCTTAATTGGTACGGAATATTTAATAAGAACCGTAACCGTAACGGAGGAAAATTTTATACTTATTCATTTAAATATGGTTATAATATATAATAATTCAAACTATGTATTGTGATTATTCTCGACAGATCTACTTAATTGATCGATCTTCTTAATAGACAAATAAAAGATTTTTTCCGAATAATAAATAAAATAACAATTAAATAATTGTAAAAAAAACTGTAAGAATTTTTACAAAAGATATAATAATAATAATATTAGGAGTAAATATTCTTAAAAAAAACATGCAGCATTTATTTTATTAAATTTTATATCCGATATCGAGTGTTTCATCCAACTAAAAAGTGAATACTTATTAAATAGCGTGATCTTCTAAATATAGAGAATATTTAAGAACCACCAAATTGATCTCCTGGTTTTATTTACGTTTTTTTTGTATTTTAAAAGCTGTACTGTGAACCTTAACCCTTAATTAAATAAAAAAAAAAATCAGATATTACGACTCTTTATATCTCTTAACAAAACCATAAAAAAACAATTGATCTGGTGATTTTTTTTAAAGAACCGCAAAAACTTAAGATGCAAGGTTTTGCAATAATTCCTTAGTGATTTGCTTCGGTTAATTTTAAATTACTAAAGGAAAAATATATTTTTATATATTAATATATATGTCTATTGATTATAAATTATGTTTAGGAAAATATAAATTAAGTTTATATTTATTTTTACGTCTCACGGAGCAGAGCAGAAGCGCTATCTGCTCGACAGCTCTACCAGCGTCGTGTATTAGATGGATGCGAGGCGGCAGCGGGGAGAGGGGTATCGTTGCTAAGCGCTGTATTGCGCTGCGACTTGAAGCAGTCCCGCGCCTTCCATACTACGTCACTTTTTAAAGATTTTATCCACAAGCCGCCACTGTTCATAATTATTATTTTTAGTCTCAATTTTTAGACCTAATTTTAACAGACTGAATTTTTAATTGGTATAATATAGAATTATCCAATAGATTTTTACGCCTTTTATTAGTACCGTTAAAGCTCTGATTAAAATATGAGCATTCATTTATGTTGTTGTGGTTATTCGATAAAAAAAACAAAAACCTGGGGTCTCAAATAGACCCCATCGGCATGGCTAGGTTAATATATATAAAAAAAAATATGCTAAGTGTATAATAAGTGTTTGATAAAAATTGATCCCAAATGCTGCCTAAGAATATAATTGAATTATTTTTAGTACACATAATGTTTTACACGTATATTATATATTATTGTAATAATAAAAAAAATATTAATACTGTTACTGTGTAATAAAAAATAATTATAAGGAAGAAATTTGAGATTAGTTTGCATTCCCTAAAATAAATTTATATAAATTTCCGTAATCCAATATATAATATATTAAGAATCTTCCGCATAACAAACAATTTGTTTTCCATTGCTACCTTTGTTTTAATTACCATATTTCAAATAAAATTGAATTTCCCATTTAAACACAAGCCGGGTGTTATAAATTTTAATCAGCAGTTACGATCAACATTTCGTTCATTGCTCACGTACAAAATAATTAAAATGTATTAACGTTATTTTTAACGTATTTATAGAAAACGTTGATTCATAGCGTCGATACCATCGCGAATGTGTTGTATGTAAATCAAAGGGCGAGATTTTAATGAATCGTAAAATACGGCCGATGGAGTTTTCCAGTCGCGAAAATTTTGCCGAAAAGTGTAAAATAAAGCCGTAAGTTTGAATTCATTACAGGTTAATGGGATATTAGGGTAATGAATTTTAATTTATCATCGTGAATTTGATAAAGCCGCAAAAATGTGTTTCGGGGGCTTGGGCGCGGATTGCGGCCTAATTAAAATTGCCTAGTTAAATCTGCGGAATGATTAATTGACCGAAATGGCACACAGCCGAACACTTGTCCCACACTATACATGTTATATTAAATTTGCTAAAAATATATTTCGGATTTTAATTAACATTTAAAACTAAAAAAAATGTACTATCGTATTTATTTGAAATATATTATTTATCAGTGTTATTATAATAAATTTTCGTTCTCACAGGACGGTTTTAGAAGATCCAACAGGTCATAAGAAGGACATATAATGTTATGCAATAATGCATAAAGTTATCAAGGATTTAGTATTAGAATAGAGTCTATTATAGACGCCTTATATATTAAATTCAATAGAGTCTATTGAATAGACTATATATTGGGTGAATTGGAATTGTTTGTGGAAGGTGCTGAAAAAATCTTATTCGAAGCCAGTTTAAGAACAACTGGTTTGATTTAGACTACTAAGAGTTTTTTGAGAATCTAGATGATTTTTAAATGTTAGACGATTGTCATTTAATAGATTTTGTTATTATTTTTCACAAAAAATCTTGATAAAACTAATTTTTAAACAAAAACTGTCATTGAGGAATCTATGAAATTTTGTTTTAATACTAAAATTAGTCCTTGTTCTTCTGAATTCATCTTTTTTATAGGTGTAACAGCCCTATTGTAAAGCTCTTCACCCAACACCCTTCTTTATTTTATTTGGTCTGCCGCCACGTGGCTTCATTCCCCAGTAAGTTAAAATGAAGCAGTGTCCCTCTGTACGCAGTCCAATCACCTCTGTCTTGGACTTCCTTTCCTCCGGGGATATAAGGGCTTGTTAACCATAAGGTTCACTTTGACTAGCATGATCGGCCCTCTAGAATTTGGCCACTCTGGCGACAGCTGTGACCGGTATATCCTTGTTACCTAATTTCTTCGGATTTGCCATTCACCGTCGTCGAATACGGTTACAAATATTCGTCTGAAAATCCTCCTCTCCAGGGTGTCCAGTTGTCGCTCATCTTGTTTTGTGAAAGCTCAAAATTCGGATGATTATGTTAGAACGGGCCTAATAAAGTTTATTTAAAGCTAGACTTAAGTCTTCCTTGTGAGAAATCTCGACCGTAGATGCTTTTTAAAAGCCCCTTTGTGCTAATTGCTACTTTTAGCACTGATTTGCCAGCATAGTTCGTCTTCATACTTCCAAATTGGTTTAATATTTTTTTGTAATAAGTGAGCCGAGAAATGTGAATTCCTGGAAAGCCTCGAAGCTGTATTCTTCGACTTGCAGGATTTATTCTTAGCATATGGGCATGTATTTTGTCTTAGTCCCATTGATCTGCAGAATCATACTCATTACCGCTCTCGTTATTCAATGGCATGCATTCTTGAGAGTCGCCTGAAATCTGGCCGTTATGTCTATGCCATTCTTCTGAATTAAAGATGTCTATTGTAGGCGACAATTAACTCTCTAAAAGTTAAAAGAATTCGGTAATATCATCTATATTCATACACACATAAGTGGCTTTCTAAACCTGAGGCCAACTGGGGGACACTACGAGATATCCAGCAGAGACACGTTCGTCCCAACTCTGGTGCTAGGACTGTGACGGTCTTCTACCAGGTTATCTAGGCTCTTCAAATACGGGTCAGGTCGTCAGCCATGAGCCCAGGAGCTAAGCTATCGCGCGGATTGTAATAATAATAATCAGACGAGGCTAGGATATATTCGTATTTAATTTACGATGGCCTAAATAGCGGCCCGGTTCCTCATAGCTCCGTAAAAGCTATTAAACCATGATTGTGCCAACCGTCATTGCCGCGACGTAAAATATCGACTTTAAAGTTTACAAATTATTTACATGTGCTTCTAAGCATAAGGAGTATGATGAATCTCTAACTAATGATGGCTTGATCTCACCCAGTTTCCATATCGTTCTACTCTTATCTTATTATTTTTGTTGCTTTTATAGTTTTAAAATTTATTTCTTAATTAAAAGTGTTTGATGTATTCAGATAATTACATGGTATATTTAAAAAGTACGTCAATGTTTACAACTCACTCGGCTTTACAATACAATTCGAAAGAAAAAATTAGCCGATTGACTTGCTCCAACCCCTGCAAGCCTGGAAAATTTATCATGGTAAGCCTCATTACGCCCCGATACGCACATGTACTACTGATCAATGCTGTACGACTGATTTCTTTTCAACCGGTTTATTACCCCTCTCGATCGAAGCAGATCGAGTGCTGCATAGTGGGGGGCAGAGGAACGGGGCGCCGGTTGTCGACCTTTTTTCAACGGCCTGACACTTTTATTTGGCACAAATGAGGCTCGCGTCACTTGACGTCAAAGGCCGAAGTCTCGAAATATTTTCTAATTTAGCACTCGGCGATGATTCGACGCTGTCGATGTGTCGCCGATGAAAAGTGACTCCACTTGGCGACGTCGAGATGCTCGAAATAAACATGTCGCCCCTACATCTCGACCCCCCTCCTTCTATTATTTATTTTGTGCCTACCCCTGGATTCGTCGGGCGGTGGAATCCAATAAAATTTGATATATGAAAAATTGAATTTCGGTAGTGAGCATTGTATTGAGCCAGGAGGATTTATACGCATTAGAATAGCTCCCCCCTTCCCTCTTCGTTTCCTCACCAACTCATCCACCCAATCCCATACATGGCATGTTTATGGGTATACATAGCTTTATTGTTCAAGCCTTGTTAATATAAAAAAGAGATGAACGATCTAATAATTCTATACATATTTATTTATTTTATTTTGATATCAATTATACTTAACTTCTTATCGGTAAAACAGAAATTATAACTCGAAATAATAAACAGATACTGTGAGCATAAAATAAATAGTATTAAATATGGCAAAAGTTGTATACGAAAATGACTTAATATTTTTATATTATTATATATATATTATATGTAAAATGGAAATAAAGTCTTGTCTGTAAATTTACTACACAGTCGATGTGGTTTGCCTTGGGCAAGACAAAACAATATATCAAGAGTCGTCATGGCATCTTCCATGTGTAGCGCGACAAGATGGCGACTACATCTTACGGCGGAGCTAAATGCGTGAAGGTCTGAACGTTTTAACCACTGGGAGAGAGAGAGAGGTTGGCCACTGATGATCATTCTGTTGGAGGGGATGGCCCCATTTAACCCTACTAGGGGCATTATATAGAAATCC
This sequence comes from Philopotamus ludificatus, assembly GCA_022495035.1. NCBI lineage: Eukaryota > Metazoa > Arthropoda > Insecta > Trichoptera > Philopotamidae > Philopotamus > Philopotamus ludificatus. The sequence continues at coordinate 60,364 of JAGXCT010035744.1, read as the reverse complement.
TTTTTATGGAACATATACAAATTAAGTGCGGGAAATTATCTAGCACTCTGTGGAATGACCGCCACCATCTTTATAGGAAATTTGTTTACTTGTGATAATATTTCTTTAAAAACGTTAGTTTATCAATGTATAGGTCCACAAGGTATGATTAAAAAATAAATAGGAAAAAATTTGGCTTATAATAACACTATTATTATGCTTTAGCCTCTGTTATTATCAGATGCGGCAACTTGTATCTCTTCCTAAAGAAGAAGAAATATAAATAGCTTTATTTTTCTCAACATCAAGGAGATAAAAGCAGAATCAACGAAAAAGATATCAACCATCCTAATAATTGCGTTTCTGAAATGTTTTGAAAAATGAAAAATGTAAGGGCAGTGATTAATATTTGATTATCATTTAATTATTTTTTACACGATAAATACGTTCCTACAAAAACCGTGTAAAAAAATGATAAAATTCATGAAGATCATTACGTTTTAAATGTTATTGTAAAAACAATGATATTTAATTAAGAAAAAAAATTATAGTAGCAACACGTCTAATGTGTATGAATCTAATGAAGCATTTTCTTTGTTATTACTCTTCTGTGTTGTTGAATACAAATCTGCAGGTCCCGTCGAAATTGTAAAGCTCGTAAAAGCTTAGAATTATATACAAATGATAAAATGCTATTCCATACCCTTATGAAATTCCAAGCCTTCGTGAATTAAAGCAGTACTTTTCCGTGGCCTTTTGCACCGCAGTATATTTTGACAATTCATTTTTTTGTGAAATGAAGGACGTCAACATCCATCCCACCCCTTTGATGACCAGCTTTACTCAGAATTCTTCAGAATTATCAACTATCCAAATACTAACTGCTCTTAGTAGTGGTTAGCTTACAATCATAATACGATTGTAATTACCTTTAAACTATGACGGGTCATATCTCTCACTATATTAAAATATAGTCAGAGGTTATTATTATATAGTACTCTTTTCCTTATACCTATTATATAGAGAAAAACTTTCTCTATATATATATTATATAGAGAAAATGTTGCAGATCCTCGGGGATTTATTGTCTTCTTTTACTTGATACGTACCCCCCATGACGTCCACATTTCGCTCAATGCCAGCAAATACCGCTCCCGTGGTATCGCCATTATCAGCTTATTTCGCAAGAAATTAAGCCATTGTTTAGCAGTTGGACCACGTGCGACGTTCCTATTACCACTGCAGCATCCCCCCTCCCTCCCGCCTACCAGCCCTGCCCTGTCCGTCCGCCGATCGGGCCATTACACCCGATACAAAGCGGACGCGCCAGAGACAAGCGTCAGGTGGCCGGTCTCACATACTCCAATTCATGTGAAACTGTTGCTAAACGCTCGACTACCTGATCCGTGCACCGGCATTACCGTGAACAGGCCGGGTTATCTTTGGGCCTGGGCAAATTGAGACCGGCCCGCCTCCGGGAGCAGGCCCCGGCCCGTGTAATGCCTGGATAAATAGCCCAACACTCCCCCGGGCACCGGCACATGTGCCCGATCTACCCAAGATTGCAGCGCCGGCACCCAATCCACCCATGGCCCATGCTTTATACCTCTATTTATTTGCACGGTTGCAATTCCGGTTAAAATTGCCGCTTAAAATGAACTGTATGTGCGGTGCGTTATTTTCTGTATCATCAACTCGAGATACGGTCCGGAATGGTGTTTGCTTAAAAACTTGTGGTGGATGGTTACATTGTAACGAGAAGATGTGACGTACGTACGTGGTAGACGAGAAGGATACGCTCGGCAAAGTTCTAGCTGTACCCAAATCATATATGCAGAGTACCGTGCAAATTTATGCTATGCAAATACACTAGATACTCTTTTAGCGCGGGAGATACGTTCCACGGGCTAACGTGTAAAAAAATGTTCAGATTTTTTATCTTAGATTTATTATTCATGTATACATCTTTATCCACTCAATAAAAACCGTATACACCCAGGCCTCGTATAACACGGTTTTATACAACACGATTTTACATAACACGGCATTATTAATTATGAAGTATTTTTGTATAACACGCTTTATGTAACACGGTTTCAGAAAAAAAACAATAATTAAAAATGAATTAACATGCTTGATTTGTACGGCCATGGATCGCGCCATGACAAATCATACTGAACATATCGAGACTTGTCAATTTCGTTTGTTTCGTTGCTTTTATCAGTTGAATTTCTGCTAGTAGAGGATGGTTTGAAAATCTTAAGAAGCGGTTCATATTACATAATATAAAAAAATCTTGGAGAAATTGTACGGCCGATATAAAATCTGCAAAAAAAAATGTTCCAGAATTCGCCGAAATTATAAAAAATAAAGGCTACACACCAGACAAGATATTCAAAGCGGACGAAACGGGATTATTCTTATATTTTTCTTTATTATTATTTTTCCTTATTTATTCTTATTTTTTCTATTTTATTATTGTTTTCTTATTTTATTATTATTTATTCATATATGTTTCCTATTTCTTCTTATTAATTCTTATTTTTTCTTATTTTATTATTATTCATTATTATTTTTTCCTTATTTATTCTTATTTTTTCCTATTTATTCTTATTTATTCTTATATTTTTCTTATTTCTTCTTATTGATTCTTATTTTTTCTTATATAATTATTATTTACTATTATTTTTTCCTTATATATTCTTATTGTTTCTTATTTATTCTTATTTTATTCTTATTTTTTTTTATTTGTTCTTGTTTTTTTCTTATTTTATTATTATTTATTCTTATATTTTCTTATTTTTTCTTATTTCTTCATATTGATTTTTATTTATTCTTATTTTATTCTTATTTTTTTTTATTTGTTCTTGTTTTTTTCTTATTTTTTCTTATTTTATTATTATTTTTTCTTATTTATCCTTATTTTTTCTTTTTTATTCTTATTTTTTTCTTATTTATTCTCACTTTTTTATTATTTATCCTTATTTTTTTTGTGTTCTTATACCTAACCTAACCTAACCTAACCTAATCTTATTATTAATTATTATTTATTATTATTATTCATTAATTCTTTTTGGAAAAAGCTGTGACCCTGTGGAAGTAGTACCTGCTGAAAATATTGTATCACCAATAGAAGTTGAATACCAAGAGACAATTAACATTTGTCGTGGTGTTGGTGGAGAAGGATTTGATGATATGGATATTCAAGATATCAGAAGACATGGCTGGAGGTTCGCACGTTGAATGAAGAAGGATTGGGTAAAATGTTATTGAGCCTACGACACCACGACTCGAGCAGTTGCAGCGAAGTAGCTAGTAGCGATTCAAATTTAAAACAAAAAAATTACGGTTTGGGATTGGCTTATAGAAAATGATCCTATACCGGAAAGAAGTTTGAAGTTCAAGAGGGAATTACAACAGATTTTGGCCCCTTATAACGATTTATACGCTAAAAGCAGACAATTGCTTATTACAGAATTTTTAAAGGTTAAATCCAAAAATAACCCGGAATCCTCTGACGATGAAAACTCACAACCAATCTCGAAAAATAGTCGAACATATTTTTTTATTTATTTATTTATTTAAAGACAATGCGTGATTGGCATTACAGAATGACCCAGTTCGCCAATCACGCATAACACATAATAATACATGAGAAAAATAAATAACAACAACAACATATATTACAATAAATTGAAGAAAAGAATTATAATATTTCATATAGGATATCAACAAAACGGCTATATTTGACATCGAATATATCCACATATTCGGCCAAATGGTTGAGCAAAGTAATAGCTCTAAAAATATAGCTATGAAATTGTAAGTGATAGCGACGTTGAATGACTGATCTATTATGTGTTGTTAATGTTTTTTTTTTAATAAATACGTAAATGTATATTGTTTCGATTATTTATTTAAAAAAATAAATGGAATTAACTAACTTTGATATTTTTTTTGGAACGCAAACCCTAATTTTATATGAATTTCAAACCTCGTATAACATGGATTTATATTACACGGTGTTTTTGTGGAACCATATAACCGTGTTATACGAGGCCTAGGTGTAATTAAAATTATGGCAGTTATTTGGTAAACTGGTATTCTTCAATTTTACGTACGGGATAGAAAGCTAGACATAAAGAAAAGGAAAAAATTACCGTCATCAAAATGTGCTGTTGTCAACGATTGCTGTGTTTGCAACACAAAAGCGGATAAAACTCTCAAGTAATAAATCTTATAAGGATTTTTCGCTTCTTTTGGCATCTTTTTAACAGCGATGAGAATATATTAGATTGATGCAAACGTTACAAACGATGGCCGAACTTCTCTAAATGCGAAAACTATTGATGATTTAAATATTATGTTAATCGACAAAAGTAATCAGCTATCTAGATCTCTTAATTTTCTGGATCTGGAGAGAGTTAAAGAATTTCTATATCTTGGATCACTACTTACGAGTCACGAAAATTGTGAGCCACAAATAAGAAGGCGAGTAGGGATGACTAAAAATGCGATTTCGAAGCTATCGACAATTTGGAAAAACTGGGGAATATCAAAAAAGACAAAAAAACAATGTACTGTGTCAAGTATTTTAATTTTTACTTACGGTGTAGAAACTTAGACCACAAAGGATTATATGAAAAAGAAAATTGACGCCTTTGAAATGTGGTGCTGGGGACGCCTGCTGAAAATACCATGGATCGCTAAACGCACACACGTGAGATGCGGAATGCAGATGATCCTGGAGAGCCGAAATCAAGAAGATTTCAAACAAGAACGCTCTCTATGTTGTACCCAAAAAGAAGCTAACGTTTATTTTTTTTTTATAAACTGATGAATAACATCTTTTGGATGCTTCCTTTTTACCTTTTATTTAGTAACAGTCTAGCCAGTGTACAGTAAGGAGTCGACAAAGAGCACTTACGTCAATATGTACTGTATGAATTCCAGTACTAGATTAATAAATATAAATTATATTTTTTATATACATATAGACACATATTTATATATAAAAATATATTTTTAAACAATTTATTTGGGGGTGCTATAGCTCAATAGTGTATAAACAAGACGCCCCTGGTAAAAACCATTCATGGCAATACTCCACAAAATAAATTGCATATACTGCAATTATTTGTATAGACATGTACATCAGTGCACTAATATTGTTATTCAAAGAAATTGACACCTGCTATTTACACGAAGAATGCAACTATTTATTCACTATTACCTTCAAAGAAGGTTCTATTATAATAACAGTAATGGTGAATAAATACTTGCACTCTTTGTATTAACTTTGTTTGATTTTGTTTCCACGTACTGGATCGCAACTTCTTTAGCAATACCTCCAACTATATAAAGTTTCTTAGTAGTGTTATAATACAATAGCCTAAATTGATTATTTTATTTATTAGAATATATTTGGCAATCCATGTATCGTTTACATTACACGTATTCAATTACAGAGCTCCAACGTGTACCAGATTAGTCCAGGTCATCGCATACTTATCCAAGGACGCGGGCATGCATTTCCGATTACAGCCTGCAGTCTATTTGAGCCCATCAAGTTCATCCGGTCAGTCGAATTGTCACTTAGTGGTCCGGGGACCTAAGCAGGTGTGTCTGCTCCCATTTGCCGCTCGGATACGTAACACATATTGACAATTACTGGAGGAATCTGGGCTAATCGCTTGCGGTAGAACTAGTACCCGGATTTCACTTAGCAATACACATTATCTCGTGTAAAATTAATCGTTGGCTAATAATGGTAGTAGTCGAAATATAATATTTTTTTCAGAATTTCGGAACCGCTGACAAATGCGATCGTGTAAAAATATTGCCATCACAAATAAAAAGATCCTCGTAACAAGTGTCCGGCCGCGAAAGGGGAGAGACGGAAAAAAAACGGGGAGGAGGGGGTGAAAGAAAAAAACAATATACGATCATGAGAAAAATGAGAGAATAGTGAGGGGCGATTTATATGACTGTGCACTTTGTAAAAATGAAAAGCTTGTTTGTTTTCCGAGGCTGGTCTCGTGTAACCGCAGAAGGACCGAAGAAAAATGTTCCCCGGATATCCGCGAGCTTTAGCCGGACTGTTAGGTGTCCAACGAATTGAATACAAAGCAGAAAGCTTTGTTACTGTTCTTACGTAGCCGGCCCTCCATGTCGCTATATATGCGCATACATACATATAAATAAGACATATTGGCTAAATAGATACTCGAAAAAAATACCACAAATAAAATTCATGAGACTTTTCTTTAAAATTCATATTATTTAAACTGAAAATATTTTAAATTTTGATTAATATATTAAATGTTTTGAAAATAAAACCTGGTTTATTAGAAGTAATGTTGTTTTTCAGACAAGACGTATGCAAACGGTGAAACGACAAATGCCCTTAAGACATTACAATTACGCCCCCGCTCCAATCTCCTAGTATTCTCTTATACACCTCTCAAACTTTAGCGTCTGACTTAAACCTATGGTGAAATTTGTAATGGTTACCCCCTGATTCTCTAAGCTTTTAAATATAAATCGCCAGCCTTGTACCCGAAGTTGAGCCGTCATCGTATAGATAATAAGACGTGGAGAGATCCGATTCGTAATTGTAAAAATATACAATCGGGTTCTACGGACACCTCTGGAAGTTGATGCGTAAATGAAGCAGAAGACACTCTATTTTAATTGTATTGTTAATTAATTATGGACAATGCACTAGGTCATCCACATGTTAAACATCCAAATGTGAAGGTAATGTTTCTTCTGCCAAATAACACAAGCATCACTCAACCATTAGATGAAGGCATAATCTCCAGTTTTAGGCGAGGTTATGTTAAGATTACTTAATAATCTAAATTAGATAAACTATACGCGATAATTTCCCGCACTTTCATTGGAATATCTCTTATAATAATAAATTACATAAAGCACCCCTAGCGGTATCAAGTGGCGTCTTTCTCTCCAACAAAATGACCTTCAGCGCCATTGCCAAAAAGCGCCACGGTGGTCGAAATGTTAATACGTTCCCGCATTTTGCTTCGTCGTAAGATGTTGCCACCATCTTGTTGCGCTACACGCGGATGCCGCCATGACGACTCTGGGTGTATCCGCTAGTCTTTCGCAAACCACTTCGACTAATCAAATAAGACTGCAGACTCCATCTTAGCATCCTGGACACGGACTGATGCTTCGTCACAAGGAGCCTCAGTCAATGATATTATTGGTTAACTTTAAATATCGATAGTGAAGTGGAAGAAACACCGTCCCTCTCATTGAACATTACCTTCAAAGGGTAAATAGTTTAAATAATTAAGGGTTTCTAACGAAGTTTCATGTTTTTTTATTTTTCTGTATTTTTATACGATTTTCGATACAGTTTAAAAGAAACGGTGGTATAGAAAAGTGAGCAATTTCCAAAATATCAATGATTCTTTTGATATGGCATAGAAATTAATTTCTGAAGAATGTAATTGATATAAATAGGAAATATATTAGGTGGACTAGGAATTAAACCATGTTTATTCAACTTTATTAAAAAAAAATCATCATTATTATGTAGCATATATTTTATTAAGATTTAGTGTACTTTTTGAGAAAACTTTGCAAAATAAAATATTGATTAGGGTTGTCTTTAACATTGTTTATATTTTGGTATACTATTTTCAAAAGAAGTGCTCTATAGATCTAAAAAAATGGTAGTTGGATGGAGCAAGGTCTGGTGAATACGAAGGGTGTAATAAAACTTCGCAGTTCAGCTCTTGGGTTTTTTCACGAGTCATTCTTGTTGTATGAAGGCGTACGTTGCCTTATTGCAGCGTTACTATACTTCGGTTGAATATATGCAGACTTTTTTTATTTCAACGTTGTCGACAATACTCTATTGACTTTCAGACTTTATTGTTTCACTTAGTTTAAATTCGCACATCGTAAATATTTCAAAACTGTTTTCCATATCAATTGTAAAATTTAGATAAAATTTTCCAGTGTGAAAAACGATAGTTGTTCTCGACATATATCTCCATCGGTGTATCTTGAATATATCGAATATTCACCGTTCGCCAGTTTCTCATCAGTGTTCCGCCGACATTGTTTTGCACAAGACCGATTTAGCCGGAGCTCATCTCGGTTTTCCCCGGCGCACAAACATCAGTCTACTACACAAATAAGCGTATAGTTAGTAGAGTAGAAAGAATAATCTCCATAAAAGAACGATTTCGGGAATACGTTCACGGTGAGTGCATTCGCTCACAAATGATCCAACTTCCCGGCGTCTTTCCTTCGTATATTATGTTTGGTGAGGTGTTCAACCGCCAGTCGACCAAATACATTTCGGGAAAAGTTGACTCGAATATTATATATACCGAGTATTGCAGATCGATATTTGAGAAAGTATATGTATCCTTCGTTCTTTATAGAATTGGAATCACTTGTTTTTAGCGCAACGTATATACGTGTTATATAGATTGAGTAGTAGATTAAAAACGTAGCCGCCAATAGTCCTTGGTATATGTTTATTAAGTATAACAAAGCTTTTACCTCTCTTGTTTTACTCAACGAATTACTTCAGCCGTTTCTCCGGGGCTACTGACAATCAGTGTTATTCCAACGCCGTAACGATGATTGGAGATCTTTTTCTCTGCCATGAATATACACTTACCATCTAGCTAACCTTTTCGCAAAATACATTTGCAATATACGCAATACACCTTATTTTGTTTTTACATTTACTCTACATTCCAGTATAATTTTTAAAGGTTATCAACTTTCCAAAAAGTTAGAAAACTAATTTAAATTTATAATTACTAAGGTACATATATAACAGGCTTTATAGTTTAAGCATGATCTTTATATTGTATGTCTTGTACTTAAAAATATCTTAAAATAATAATTGAAGAGACATCACAACATCTAGGCATCAGAATTTTTAAATCAGTGCAGCTTCTTGTCTATGCGGACGACATAAATATTGTTGCCAGTTCTCGGGAAGCTCTCAATGATGATTGCCAACGAATAATGACGGCGATAATTGGCATGGAACCAAAGATCAACGAGACCAAGACAAAATACATTACCATATGCCAAGGACGAATCCTTGAATCGCTGAGAGTCGAAGAGTACAGCTTCGAGGCCGTCTAGAGAATCACATATCTCGGTTCATTTATTTCTTAAAATAATAAAACCAATTTGGAAATGTGAAGAATAACTGTGCTAGCAAATCGTTGCTATTTTGGATTCAACAGCTACAGCATCTACGGTCAGGTATACTAAAGTCAACCTCTACATGACCCTCATAAGACCCGACCTAACACGGGACAAATATTTGGAGCCGTATTCGACGACAGGTAACAGCATGAAGCTTTAATTCTCACAGTGGCGTGTGAAGGCTTTTCTTTTCTGTCCATATCTAACCTTACCTAACCCAACCTCTCTAATGGAAGTTAAGGTCCAGAGAAGCGTTAAATCTCGAAGAATTACGTAAAAGAACCGTCCTGGAAAACCGGTGCTACTTTGGACTTCAACAGTATCTATGGTGGAGATTCCTCTCAAGAAAGAGTAAAGTTAAGCCTAACACGAGCCTCATCGGGTCTAAATGTTAAACTTTAGCAAAACAAGATGTACAACAACTAGATATCCTGGAGAGGAGGATTCTGAGACGTTTTATGAGATTTTGAACCGTATTCGACGACGGGTAATGGCGTATCTAAAGAAACGAGGATATGTGGATATATCGTACACAGCAATCGTCACAGTGGTTAATCTCTCAGACTCAGATGAATCGATCACGTTTCAAGAATGCGGGACAATCAGCCCCCGTAAAGGCTTATATTAATAGTTAACTATCCTTCCTGTCTTTATCTCCCAGTGAAGATAAAGACCAAGGCTGAGGTGGTTGGACCATGTACAGAGGGACACTGCATCTTTGAAACTTACCGGAAGATGGAGCGACATGCCGCGAGATTGAACAAAATGAAAAAGGGTGTTGGATTAGGTCAGGTATACTAAATTAATCGCGACTGAGCTAAGTAAGTAGTCGGATAGGTGTCGAACTAAAATTGTGAATTCAGGTAATGTCATCTATCACTGGCCAGGGAGTATGTAAGCGGAAGAAATCTATTACCTCAGCATATTTTATAAAAATATTTATTTAAGTAGTTTGGCGCGTTGGAATTAATTAATGTAATCCCAAGTATCTTTTGTTGAATAAATAATTATAAAACAAACCAAAATATATAAATATCAATTAAAATTATTTCAACTGAAATAATATTAAAAATTACCCAGTGTCGTAATTTGGCACTGGGAGGAATATATGTGTGAGAGACTTATTTCCCCTTAATTTTTTTCGCGATTGCGGAAAACAAGGTTCAATGGTTATTTATAATATTTATTAATTAGGATTTTTTAGACAAATACAAAAAGTTTGTGGCATGTAGGATTTATATTAAAAGAGTTATTAGAGAAAAATAAAAAAAATAGATTCCCAGATACCATCGGTACGGCTAGGCATAATAAAAAATATAGTTATTATAAATAATTTGTAAATCTATAAAAAATAAAATTCATATAATATAAATAAAATAAAATAAGATGATGAGAAAAATTTGTCGGGATAAAAGTAGCTATCAATTTTATTATATTATATAGAAATCATTCAATTAAATAATGTCTCTTTCGAAACAAATTATATAATTTGCGTAAAATCATTTCCTGGAAATGAATCGTTAGCAAATTTCAGGAAATCAAATAAATTGAATACGCAATTTCCGAAAATGTAATGTAGGATATAAATTAATGTTAATTTTCAATATTCAAAAGGAAATGAACTTTATAGTGCATTGGAAGAATATTCTAGTTTTCATTATTAAATTGCTTAAAAATATTATTTAAAACTGGCTATAACACAGCAGCGTTACAGTCATGCGGGTTTTTTTTATTAATATTAAACCCGGTTGACTTTCGATGACCATAAAATTTGGGCTTTCCGTGCGGAATTATCGGGTTAGCCGAAGGCTGTCAACCCCTGGCCCAGATATTTGGCTGGCTGTGTACACGTGCATATATCAGCCGTTAAACCAACCAGGACACCGGCGAAAGCCCCGGCAATAAATAAAAAATAATGCCTGCTGAACTGGAGACGTTTACAAATACGAAGCTTTTCCAAACTTATAGCGCGGCCGGCTGCTCTGCTAAACTTTCCAACCGGAGCTTTTATTTCATCTGACGCAAGCCGGAAACAAAAGAGATATGACGATTTATTATATCGTATAATGCCGGCGATAATTGTTTTAACCCTCAGAGTGCCGGCTTGGAGCTGTTATAAATTGAATATAATATAATAAAAAAAAATGGCAAGGCTCTTGTCTAAAGAAAATCTTGCGCGCGATTCAACTATTTTTATTATTTTTTTAAATACAGTAAATTTTATTAAGAAATGTATCCTTTTTTTAACAAAAAGATGTTTTATTTTTAAAAATAGTAGTATTTGAACATCTTAGGTTTATTAATGATTACAGACATAATAGATTGTCCGCTGAAGAAATATTTCAAGCCTTCGCATTGAAAACATGCACAATGTATATTCATTTATTCATTTGTAAATATTTGACATTGACATTTGATTTAATGATTTTCTCCGACTCTAAATCGAATTAAATTTTAAATTGAAAGCAAAATTTTATGAATTCATCAAACAGAATGAAAATGTATCCGAAGTGAGTTGAAGGACGCCAAAAAAGTTATTAAGCCCTAATTAAAAACCTTGACATTTCCGCGTCACTTCTGAAATACTCACAAATGGCGATTATATTTTTTTATAATTAGTTTTAAATTGTAATTAAACGTAAATCATTGCTCGGCATGATTCTAAATAATTAAACGTTAAGCGCTTAGATCGATATGCCATAATTAATATATTTTTTCACGTTATTTTAATTTGTGCAATTAATATTTTATTTATATTACAGTGTAGCATTAAAAAATAAAGCAGTTTGTATTGGCGAATCCGTGATTTTTTTTATACTATGCAGAAAAAGGGACAAGGCATGCAAAATCTCACGAGTGGCAATAAAATTTTATTTATAGACGGTTTTCAGCTGAAAAAGCCGTGAAAATTCAGCGCCGCAACACGGCGGCCCTCGTTTCCGGAGCATTATTCAGGGAAATGTTGTATTTAATTTCAAATTACAAGAGGGATACTACGTAAAAGCAGGGAACGTCCCTTTAAAGTATAAAATGTACTAAGATGTAAGGGAATTTATGACTTTTTCATTGCGCAAAGACCAAGAAATTTACAAAAGTAGATTACGGCGCGCCGGCATAATTTTTTTTTATTGCCAAAATACGAGAGTGTATCTCGCAAATAGTCGAAGAGGTCAAAGAAAAATTAAATTATTAACATTGATTTTCCTCGAATTTCACATGTAACTTTTTACCATTTAGCTGCCTCACAATTATTTCATCCTATTTATCTCGGAGGGATTGAAACTTCGCCAAACTCTCAAGTGATGTTAAATTTCCGAGAGAAAAGTTTTCCTTTAAATTTCAAGTAAGTCTAATATTTCTCAGGCATGTAAAAGGCTACGTAGATGGTTTCGAAACTCGGTCTTTGCCATGAGGTTTCCAAAGACTTGTTGAGGTCCCACCGGCAAATCCGCGATTGTGTAGAGTGGCAAATATATCCGAATACGATTCAATATTTATTTTTATTCGAATGTTTTTTTTGCACATTTTTAAGCGTCAGAAACCTTATTAGTGTCTGAACAATAGATTGCTGAAAAAAAATACGCTGTTTTGTTCAAACATTATAATATCAAGTTTGTGTACCGCCGTGACTTTCCGTTTGTGTATTCTGACAGTAAATTAACTTTGAAAAAATCCCAAAGAGCAAACACAATTAAGCGAATTTCCTTTGAGAAATGGCTTGTGAGGCAAAACCATTGGTAATTGAAATTTTTCTCCAACGGTCGGGCAATTCATGAAAATGCGAACAACATTATGTGAGCAGACAAATATGAACAAAGCGAGTATGGGTATTTGTACCGAAATCAATTGTAATGGTTCAATGACTTCATATACAGAAGCGTATTCCGGATTTTGCTCTGGGGGAAAGGAGAAAGTAGACTTACATGTAAGTGGGGCTTACGAAATTATTTAACAAAATAATAAGTTAAATCTACTTGAAAATAATATAATATTATTAGCTAGCAAACAAAAAAAATGAAAATACACACTAAACAAGATACACATTTATTTTCAAAAGCAGATTTATTTTTTTACAAAATTCAGGTACCTGTTGAAATGTTCGAACAAAGCATTATATCAATACATTCGAGTAACTAGGCATAAAAAGCATTTACGTGGAGTTATTTAATATACCAATATTAAAAAAAAAATATGTATATATTGATAACACAGGGTCTAATGTACCTAAAGTATCAATGCAAAAGAATAACTTAATAATCTATTAATATAATGAGTAGCACTTTGAAATTTAGATTTAATAGAGAAGAGGATTTTTTCTTTCAATACACATAAAAAATATTTATTTAATGCCTTTAAAAATATACGTAAAAATATTAGGTTGAGACATAAATAACTTCCGATTCAGGTAGACAGTTTATATTTATTGGATTAACTCGTAGTGAGTCACCCAACAAAGGGATTTTAGTTTTTATTAGATAGATAAGTGGCCTGTCAGTCATTCAACAACTATTTAGTGTGGTGGACGTTACAGTGATGTTATTCCGACCCCTTAAAATAGGGAATCAAAACGTGCATATTCTTCATATGAGGATTTACAAGTGTTATTATAGATGGCTTGAAAATGTGTTTGTTGATTTCGAAAGTTTTAGCTTCGGATAGTATGATACCAGTCAAAATAAAACGACACCTAGAAACTCTACTTTCTGAATACATTGTAAAGCCTTTTGAATTTTTTGAAAGAAAATTGGACGAGATATATATTTAGAAGCAAACGTTCAAAAAAATTGTTTCAGTTACACCAAATGCATTATTGGCTTCATACCATGTCTCCTACCGAATCGCAAAATGTAAGAAAGCACATACAATAGGAGAAACCTTACTTTTACCAGCAGCTGCTGATATGGTACGAATAATGTTCGGTGAATCGTATGCAAAACAGTTGCAAAAAAATCCTCTTGCTGATAATACAGTCGGAAGAAGAATCAATGATATATCTGAAGATATTTGCGATCAATTAATTTCTCGTCTGCGTACTTCGAAATTCGCCATTCAAGCAAGAAAACTTTATTGCGTGTATGGTGGGATCGTCATACGTTCAGCAGCTGCAAAGAGTTCATGAAAAACTCCTGGAAAAGCGTCCTGCACTTGTCAATTAGAGGGTTATCCTGTTAGAGCATAGGTTGGACCCCCGGGGGGCCTAGAAGAAGATGATGGGGTAATTCTGGCCCTGGGGGGAGTAGGAGAGCCCTGGGAAGCAAAAACGGGGCCATGAGGTGCTAATATGTATTACCTTATAGAATTTAAACACTACTAATTATAACCTTATAAATATTTTAATCTATTGTCATCATTTAAAGACACTCCATATCGATTAAAATATATTTTTACAGTGAAGATTCCCGAATAGATATTAGACCCATTCCTAAATACTAAAGAAACGGTATTGTACTTAGAAGAGGAATTGATTGAAATATCGAGCAACAGTGAGTTAAAAATTAAATTCAAACACGGATACCAAGAGTTCTGGTAACGAAAACAGATACCCACACTTTCCTGTGGTTAGAAAATTTTTAATTGCATTACCGTCATCATATTTAGTAGAATGTGGATTTAGTACAGTCGCAAGTCTTTTAACTAAAAAAAGGAACCCACTGCAAATTGTTGACCGCGGAGAATTGGGGATACTGCTGACAAAAATAGAGCCAAATATAGAAAAAATAATGGAAAAACACCTGGTTCATCCTTCGCATTAGAAATTATTTTATTTTTACATCTCTCTGATATTATTCACTAATAATAATAGTAAGCAATCTACATATGCAATTTATATGTCGTTATTTTGTTGAAATAATTACCTTTATAATTTATTTATTCAAATTTTTTTTATTTCCAAAATACCTTTGTGAATTAAAAAAAGTACTTTCGAAGTTGAATATATTTTTTTATGCAATTTTATTGAAAATAAAAAACTGTAAAATATCAGGTTCGCCTTTATCATTAGGATTATTAAATAAATATTAATTACTAAACAATTTCAGTATGCGCGTAACTTATTTATAATACAATAAGTAATATAATAAATAAGTTCACTACATTTTTCTGTTTCATTTAATTTAAAAAATGTAAGTTTTCAGGGGGCCTTGTGTAATTTTGTGTGGGCCATGGGTCAAATAAGTTTGGGAACCTATGTGTTACACGGGATAACGCCAGACCACATACGACAAAAATGTGACTCAGGAAAAATCGAAGCCCTAAACTGGTCTCTTTGCCACACCCACCCTACTCCCCAGATCTTGCCCCTAATGAGAACCACCCTTTCTGTTCCTTGCAGAATCTTTTGAATGATAAAACTTTCATTAATGATGAGCAAGTTAATCAGGCCGAATCGATACCATCTTTCAGTCCAAACCTACCAAATTCTACATTTTCTTGTTTATTTATAGTTATTTAATTAAGGTACATACATCTTTTGTACCCAGGATGAAGATAACTCTGAAGATCTAGAGCGTGCGCTTCGCTTGTCCCGCAATTAATATTTACTTGCTGTATTTCCGTACTGGATTATTACTTAATTTTTGGCTCTACTGTCGAATGGATCTTATGAGTTTTGGTGTGATCTAAAATTAATAACTCGTGGAAACAATTTTAGGTTAAAAACAACACCAATTTGATTCTTCGGCATCGTAATTCATCAGATATGGTCCCCTACAATTTCGTTATATTATATTAATATTTTTGAAGATGAAAAAAAAGCATGAAAGGAAAGGAGTTTTTCCAACATTATGAGGATAAAGACAGATTTGCCGAAGGGGCTGAATGCCATCAGCAAAATTGCCTTACAAAAATGCTTCAAAATCAAAAAAAATAAATCTGACACAAGTGCAATACATCTGAAGGGGACAAATATTTTTAAATGTTACTTTTTTTTATTAAACCTCGAATATTATTATTAAAATCATAGAATTGGTCCAACTGCAGTTTTTATTTGATCGTGTATCTCTTCTGTTATATCATGCATATACGCCCGTCGATATTTTATTTTCGCTGCGCATATCTCGCGGATATTACAACATTCCTATCGTCTGCGTCATTTGTCTGGATGCAAATCTGCAGAAGCTCACACCCTGCTGGGTTCACAAAGCGTCTGCTGTGGCTGCCATGCGATATTAGATGGAGCTGGTCCGCGGCTGATCCCGAAGAGCTCGCTCGGCTACAGTTTCAATCGCGCTCTGCGCAAAATTGTATCAGACACGTAGTAAGCGTCGCGGCGTCTTTGTCATTCGAGACAGCGACGCCGAATCAAAACTGAATGCGTCGTCGCGAGTATAGCCTACACTTCAGGCGTCGGCGAAGGACCTGTGTGCTCGACGCAAGTATGTAATTGGAGTATGTAGACAAATAGCTAACGGTAACACATATCAGAAAAATGTATAATACAGAATTAATATTGATCGAATTGTACAAAAAAAATGAGATAAATATAAACAGCAATACAAACACCCTAGCCATGTTTATTTAATACAAAGCCCCTTCTCTTAAAAATTATAGTACAGAACTACACGAATTTAAACATTCCTGGATGAAATTTGTCAACGATTTGATTGTACCGGTACCGATTTTTTGGTTGCATATTTTTTTGCTTGATTGATTTTTTTGTTCGTTAGATCCATAAACTGATTTTTCATTTTATATTATTTTATCTTTTCATATTTGACAATAGATGAAGGCATGACAGAAAATTATTTAGCCATATAAAGGTTTGACAATGATTCTAAAGATGAGAGGGCAATAAGTCTCTGACACTAACCCTACACATCGTTATGATAATTTCTATAATTCTTAATTTCGTCAGAAGGTTCACCACCTATCCAACTACTAACTTTTGCTCAGTCACGTTTACTTAGTATGCTAGCATTATCAAACTATTAGTATGTTACCTACAAGCCATAATATTGGTTATTAATAGCACATACAATTCTAACAGGCGGCCAAAAATTTATCAAAATTCTATAAAAAAAACATTGAAATTGTCATAGATAATGGATAAAAAATTCAGAAAAAATCGTATTAAAAAACAATAGAGTTTTTAAAACATGGATATATATTAAATTTAATTTAAATTAAACTCCGTATACATTATCTTTCATATCTTAATTTTTAACATTAAAATGTATAATAAATAATAAATAAGTTACATTTATCAGTCATTTATTTAAATATTATTAAAAAACAAATTTATTTTAATCTATTATATATTTATCACTATAGTATAAACTTCTACTTTTTTACTGGCAGCTTAAAAATTTCTTCTTCATTAAATAATGGATTAAATAATGGTTTAAAAGAATTTTAATGAACGTCGTTTCACTTATAACAATAATATTTAATTTAAATTAGTACAAAAAAGACAATAATATTCGAATACTAAAATATATTTTTTTTATTAGATAATTAACACAGATGAGTAATTCTCTAGAAATAATAATTAAATAAAATAGACTAATTGTTATTAATCAGCTATCTAGATCTGTTAATATTCCGGATCTGGAGACGGTTAAAGAATTTCTATATATCATATTTCTACTTGGCTAAAAATCTAAAAAGACTAAAAAGTCCAGTGTCTGCTATTCTCAATTTTACTGAAAACGTGGAAACCTGGATCATTTAAAATAGAAAATTGGCCCCTTTGAAATATGGCGATGGCGATCTATGCTGAAAATATCGTGGACACTGAACGCACAAACGTGTCTGTCCTGAAATAAAAGGAAGACGATATATATGACCGACTCTCTACTCCATGTATCAAAAGGATTCTTTGATACTTTGGACATCTCGCTAGAAGAAACGATGGCCTGGAAAAGCTCGTCGCGCTTGGAAACGTATAAGGATGGAGGAAAGGGCATTTCGCCTACCCCCGCTGGAGCCCTAGTGAAGAGGCGCTCCACCGCAGTAGCTGCGATTCGAGAATACAGAGAATCCTGGAGAGGTCACGATCCTAAGACATGAGGATGCCGACTCAAGATCTTATTGATTATGTTTATTGGTACTCTTTTGATGTAAAGCCATTTAAAGAATGATAATTTTAAAACATGTGACGTCGAGACAACCTATTGGAGACGGTAATATTTCAATATCATTATTTTATAGAAAAAATGGCAATAAAACAATTGCAATGCGGTCAAATAGCCGTAAAATTTCGCACATCCTCGGCATGCACATTCTATAAATACCAGACGGAAACCTCACCAAAAACACGTTGGCCACCGCCGCTCCGAATGCAGATTCGTTTGATTTGATTTAACTTATTAGCCACGGACTGCATCCGCAATTAATTAAAATTTCATACGTTTTAATTGATTTGACAACAGCGGCGCGATGGGCAGTCGCAAGTCCGCATCACGGAGCGGTGTTAATAAAGTTAAGCTCGGTAATTGCCACGCGAGCGGCCACCCATAATAATTGTAAAATCATTAATTCGGCCAGATGACCGGCGCAACAAATTACTGTAATTTTATTCGCTCCAATTATTTCGCAGCCAAATTGTCATCTGAGTGAGGACGGCGGATGTTCAGTTAGGGTGGTGCGCATGCGCGCCGGAACTGCACCAGGCCCGGCCCCGGAACCGGAAAAATATCGTTTGCATTATTCGCGTACACGCCGTACAGCCTGTTGACCGGAAGTGTGTGACTGATATTACGTAACGGTCCTGACCGCAGAGCAACAATGCAGATTGTGGCGCGATTAGATTTCTCTG
This sequence comes from Philopotamus ludificatus, assembly GCA_022495035.1. Lineage (NCBI taxonomy): Eukaryota > Metazoa > Arthropoda > Insecta > Trichoptera > Philopotamidae > Philopotamus > Philopotamus ludificatus. The sequence goes on along the minus strand of JAGXCT010035744.1, from coordinate 41,421 downwards.
AATAGGATGCTACTCTAAATAAACTCTATTTAAATATAAAACTGCACTGTTAATTGTTTATTATTATTTATTTATTTAAAGACAATGCATAGTTGGCATTACAGAGCTATTCAATTCGCTAACCACGCATAATAAATCGTTATATAAATAGTTACACAACTGGTATATAAGAAAAAAAAATGTAAATAAAGTATCTTAGTAATAGGTCTACCGGAAAGTTCTGTCAAGATCATGTTAGAGAAAAGTCTTTTTTTGACAACATCGGAGATTGCATAAAGGCTAGATTCAGCTCAACAAACCTTTTCGAACCATTATCGGAAACTTGCATGAATGTGGACATATTCGAGATTTGTGCGCAAGTGAGAAGAATTTGAATGATCGAGTCATCTCTGCTTGGACGAAACAAAATCGAACCCTTCTTTGACCGGATAATAACTGGTGATGAAATGTAGATTACCCATGAAAGCATCGTAAATAGAAGGGAATATTGTGAATCTGGAAAACCTGCCCCATCCACCTCTAAGCCGAAGTTGGGCCTGAATAATAAATGATTTGGGCGATCTTCAATATGAAGGACATCAAACTGCTTCATGATAATACTAGGCCACATACTGCTTTGGGGACTCGCCTGAGCACTGGTTCAATTTTTCGTCTCTAGGAATAAAACATTTTTCAAAAATGGCATATATACAAATATATAGAAGTCATAAATAATGATGGAAATTATATTATTCAATACAGTTTATTAAATGTATGAAAAAAATATTATTTTGTTTTATTCTACACACGGACAGAACTTTCGTAATTAATTGATCTGTTATATGAAATTATAAAATCTTATTTAAGAGATCAACGAAAGGACGGTAATTGAAAATATATACGTAATCAACCAAGTGGTTTAATAAACTGATCCCTTTGACTACCGGAGAGTTTCTGAGAGCATCTTTCCTCATATATGGTGGAAAAGAATGTACACGCGAACGTGCTCGATGGTGGTGAGGTGGCGGCTTTAAGGGCAACTCACACAATACAAGGGAGTTATGTACTGCGCCAACAAACAACTTAAAGTAATGCTTTGCCAAGTCGATCGATCTTCTTTTCTTGAGGGTTACATACCTCAAGCAACCCTAAATCCATGCGCTGGAGTATGAGCTCGGGTAAAATCCAAATTCCCTCGTGTAGATATATCTTAATAATTTCTTCTGGATTTTTTCTAGTCTGATAATATTTGAAGCGTCAAAGGGACCCAGATATTAGATCCTGATTTAAACAAGCTCCGAATCAATATATCGTATGGCAGTCGTATAACTAAAGTGCTATGTATGTAGTGAGAATTTCTCAAGACAAAGCCCAACATTATTGATGATCTCACGTCCAAATTATTAACTTGGAATCAAATAAAATACCGAGATCTTTAACAGACGATTGCTTAAGAAGACTTGCGTTCCCAAGAGTGTGATTAAAGTGGATGGGTTCCCTTGATCTAGAAAATGTCATAGTTTGTAATTTTCTAACACTCAGTGGAAGGCGATTTAATATTGCCCATTCAAGCAAAGAATCAATGTCCAACTGCAACAAGCAGGCATCATCTATAGAGGTAATTGCTTTAAATAGTTTTAAGTCATCTGCAAAGGGTGGGAAATTACATGAACGACATGTGTTATTTCATTAAATAAAACGAATAATAATGGCTCTAAATTGAAACACTGTGGGACTCCTGAAGTTGCATCGTAGACACATGACCTTAGGGAATCATGCCTCATGTGCTGGTTTCTCTCCTTTAAATAAGTGGATTATATTTTAAATAAATGCAATTTGGAGATGAAGCTTTAATTTACTCCTAATTTTGATATCACCTTTTTTCACATATAGATGTATGTGTTTTAAATAATTTCAGGCTATACAACATGTCTTATACCTTTTAGTTAATTAATTTTTACAAATTTTAGGAGAAAATTAAGAAAACTGAAGTTTTTTTTAAATCAACTTACAACTACCTAATTTCATTAAATCAAAAATAAATAAATATTAATTGGAAATAAGAAATTTAAGCTTGTTAGATGTCGCGAAAGCTTTTAGATAAATCAAAAAATAGTTTTAAGAATTCAAAACCAGCGATAAATGACGCTAAGACAATAAAGAGGTAAACTGTACATTTATTATTTATTTAAGTGGCCTAATAACCCTGAGACGGGTCCTTGCCACCTGAAGGACACCTTTGTCTCAACCATGATGTCGTGACTGTGACGGACGTTCTTCAGGTTATCTTGGCTCTTCGAATACGGGTCAGGTCCGCCAACCATGAGCCCGGGAGCCGAGCTGTCACGTGTGGATTGTAACAATAATAATCAGACGAGGTTAGGGCCAATCCGTATTTAATTTACGGTCTGATCGGGTGCTACAGGCCTCCGGTAGAACACACGTCACTGAATTGGCCTGGATACGGCCTGGCTCCTCATAGCTCCGTAGAATCTACGAAACCATGATTGTGTCCAACCACTATCGCCGCCACGTCTGATACCGGCACACGACTACACTCGACTCATGAAACATGAAGGCGATTAAATACGCTGAAGTCTCTGAAAATACTTTAAGTGAATTTTTGATTATATTTTTATTGTATTTTTTAAAACTTTCGTCTTGTTTTGAATTTATTCGTCCACAGCGTTAACCTTTTAAAATTTACCTTTTTTAAACTTGAAATCATTTTTTTTTCCTATTTCGTCAGGCTTTCGTCGTCGTGCTTCATAAAAATTTCAAATCTACTTTCAAATTCACTTTTAATGTTAAAAATGTAACTTTGGAACATATTTAGATTGCTTTCGTCTATATTTTCATTTTCGTGTTGACTTTTTAACAAAGGAACGTATAGCAATTTTGTGTACCAATATTTTAAATATTTTTTTTAATAATACAAGATTTATACTTAATTTTCGCAGCTGAAGTGGGTCACTTATGACTATCAAATGAGTAATTGGTAACACGCGGCTCATATATTGCTGAAGCCTGCTATAGATTCTGAAATATAGAAATATCAGATGAATATTCTAGAAGTGTATGATTTGTAGAACTACCAAACTTTAAAAATACGATTTATCATATAAATCAAATAAATATACAGTTGAAATAAGCAATTTCATACATATAATCATAACGGAAATTAAATCTATTTTCTTGATTTCAATGAACGCTTTATTGTTCTTTAATACTTAGACTTGATCTTGAACTGTACAGTTTGCCGAGTTTCTTTTTTCCTTAGTCGAATTATTAGATTACTAATTTTCTTCTCATTTTTGCCATAACTTGATCAGTGTGAGTGTCACTTCATACTAACTTCATGATTGCTGTTATTTTATATCTAATAGTATAAATATATATGGAACACAGAGTTCATCAAAAAAGGGGTTGGGATGGGAGGAAATAAGAAGGTTTTTTTTTATTTTTAATCCTAATCTTCTCAGTCTAATTTTTGGCTTTAAGGAAAATAAAATTACTAAGAAATTACAATTAACTGAATAACAAAAAACAAAAAATTTGAAATCTTTGAGTCATCAGAATTATATTGTAATATTTTTGACATTAGCTTTCAGGGTTATTCAGTTTAGAGGGTTTGAAAAATCATGTAGCGGAAGAATCCAAACTTCCTCATGTAGAGATATCTTAGGTATTTCTTCCGGATTTTTATTGTCTGGGGGAATTCGAGGCGTTATATGAGACCTGATTCGATCAAACTACGAGCCAATGTATTCTTATAGCACTCTTATAACTAAGATGCTATGTATGTAATGAGAATTTCTCAAGACAAAGCCCAACATTCACAATGATGTCATACATACGTCCGATACATGTAAGCTAAAATTCATCTTTGAATAAAAAAAAACAACCTAGGTCTTTAATGAATTAATTTATTATTTATTTAATCAATGCCCAACTGCAATGAAGGGGCATTTTCCGTTGAAGTATCTTGAGATTTAATAAGTAAAGACCCGACGAATATCATTAAAAAATAAAATAAATAATAAAGATCCTTAATTTGACCCCTACGCATTTTCAGAAGGTGTATTGTAAGCATACGACGTAAGAAAGTCGTATGTAACATATTGTTTTCTCTTTGTAATGTAAGTGAAAAAAAAATATACTAGATTATCTGAGAACCCTAAATGATACAAGCAAAATATATTCTCTATTATAAATTTTAATTAGTTTTAGAGTCAAAAGTACAGCATAACAAATATCAACAATATGTCTAAATATTGCTCAATAGATACAGCATTTTACATATTTTTAAGATCAATAATAAATCGATAAAATAGCTTTAAATATTTTTAAATAAAAATATGTAGACATCGAAAAATTGTGTCAAATAACTAACCCTTAATTACTCGATATATTCAATCCATAAAAACTGAAATTAAATCTCGATTAATCAGCTGGTAGTGATTGAGTTTTACGATGCAAGCGTTCATGCGTTTCCTATGCCCGGAAAACTGATATACGTATTCGCATAGATTTATCGTTATCATTACTCCATTTACTATAATACTTATATTATTTAAATATAAATTATTTTATAATTTTGCAGATCAATTAGCTATTTAAAATGTAATTTTAATAAATATTGTGAATATTAATTTTAATATATTTATGAATATGTGGAGTATACCCTTAATCCATGGTTTAGTGATCCAGTGGTTGGAGGTAGGCCCCACCAGTCAGGGGTCATGATTGATGACGTCACCTTGAGGGTTTCATGTAGACCTGGTACCCGAGCCGAGGACCTCTTGTATGAATAAGTGATTGCCAATTGGCTCGTGAAGAATGGGCTGCGGTACGTGGCAGACCTCCGGTCAACTGGAAACCGAATGTTGGACAGTTTACCATTGTTTCAATCCACGGTAGAGTATTCAATAAAAAAAACCCAAATACTTACGTGATAAGTTTTACCGGACATTTTTTGCATATAGTTTCGCATTCAAAATGTGGGGCGCGAATATTTGGAAAGTGGGACGCGGAAAGTTATTCCTCAATCTGGCATACTTACATTTTATTGAGTAGCCCTTGTTTCCTTTATGTGTTATTTCCTATCCAAATTTATTTTCCATAGAAAAATCTTAAAGCGATTTTATTATTCGGGTCATGCGTATTGTTTGTTTTAGTTATGAGTTTTTATAACTATATTCGTGCGTAGTTATCCGGGGATAACTTTTTATTGCCCCAATATTATCGGAGGCGGGATGTTACGATCGACAGCATCGCGAAACTATCATTCGATGAAAAAATATTCATGATAATAATAATTTTTCTAAACTCGAATTTTTCCATAGCACAAGAAAATATCATGAATATTTCATGTTTTCTCTAATAAGTCAAATAATAAACTGATTTTCAGTCAATATTTTTCGATACTTATCTGATGACCCTCAGATATGTTCTTGGGGGCAAACCATTTCTGAGAAAATGTTATTACTGTGCTAATATGAGGGTGGAAAGTAATTTTTTTTATCGTCCCTGGCGCATGTCTGCGGGCTCCCAGCGACAAGTTCAACGCGAAAGACAATTTATTATTCAGGAATGAAATTATTAATAACTTTTCTTTCCCTATCCCCCGTAAACACGAGATAAAGCGAAATCCGTGATTCACTTTTCCGCGCTGTTTTCATACATTTTTTTTATTATTCTTTCAGTTCGAACTCGGGAATGGCTCCGGCGCTAGCTCACCTCGGAAAATTCGCGACAACCACAGTCTCGATTACATTGAATCGGATAAATTTAAAATATGTATCATATATCATTTATATCCAGAAAATCCAGAACCCCTTGTAATCCGACACGAAGAAACTTAATATTAAACATATTTTGCAAGAATGCATAAGAAAAATAATTAAAAAACGTCAATATTTTGTATTTTTCCTAAAATTAATAATAATTACTAATATACAAAAGATATTCATTAATTATATCTGAAGTATAATTATAAAATTTACCAGTTTTCTAATTTAATAAATCCTCTTATATAGTTATTATTATCAAAAAAGATTTTTTAGATAGGGATTCTTAAAAGAAATTTAACCTGATTATTTATTTATTATTATCTTATAAAAATGGCATTTATAATAGCATGTTTAGTAATATTATAAAATAGTTTCATAAGTATTAATAAAAACATTAGATAAAAAAATATATCTTACTAGTGAACTCATAAGCTGTTATTAATATATTCACGTTTATTACTAAATGGATTGTATTTTTTTATTATTTATTGAAATCTGACTTAGTTAGAGTGGATAAGCAATATAGGAGTTTAATTCTAAAATTTAAGGTTTATTAGGCTTTTTCTTATAAATCATAATAAACCTTAAAAAGGTTTATATATATATATATATATATATATATAACATTATTTATACTTATAACTGATAACAATGATTGGAATATTAGGGAAGATGGGAATATTTATTTTGGAAGAAACTTAACCCATCTGTTACGGCGGCTCAATAACAACTACATCGTCCGAAGGGGGTATCTTAGATACCCCAAACATTTCAAGTCAAGATATTGATGAATTCTTCATCAATATCTATATAGTTATTTATGATATGCTTCATAATTTGGACGATATTTTAGATTTTTTAACAAATCAATTTGACGCGTAAAAGACAACACTCTCGCCGTACATGTCACTTGTACGTTTCACTCGCATTCGGTACATTGGTACCGGATGCGAGCGAGAAAGAACATTATTCGTAGAATTTACTTTTTTAAGTTTGAATAAAAAATATAATTTTCCTATTACACTGATATATTGTATTGGTAAAAATAATTTTATTCAACAGCGATTTAGAGGAAGCGTTATAGGGGGGTATCTGTAAATTGCTTGTTATGTATAAAATTCTTCATCTTAAGCTTTGTTAAAAAAAACAATCTCCAGATGTCAACTAATGAATTATCCAAAAAACACGTATTGGGTAAAATTAATTATGCAAAATACCCTAAAAAAAGGTTTTTGTTAAGAAAAATAGATTATTCTAAGAATAAAAATAATTGGTTATTATATGCTTCATAATTTAGTCTATATTTTGTCTTATTAACTAATCATTATGACGAGTGAACGACAACGCTCTCAGTGATCTCTCGCAGCACGTAAAACCTGGGATCCCCTATAGAACCCATCGGCATAGCTAGGTTAAAAAGGAAAATTTGATTTTCTTTACTAATTATACTAACTAATTATATTTGTAAATAACTTGATATTTAAATTTATAATTAGGAATAATATATTTCACATTAACATTGCAATACCATATGCGAATATTATATTGCATCTCGTATTCTTCAATATTCGCGTTTAATAATTATTATTATAAATTCAAATTATCAACAAAACAGTTATAATAGAAACGACAATGCAATACATACAGTTATTAGTTTAAATTATTCATTGATGCGATAGATGACAATACTCTAAAATACAATTTGGCGATAGACCTTTTGTTATATTATTCATTATTTCATTGCATATATATTGAAGAGTTTTTAAATAATTAAAATAAAATATGAATAATAAAGAAAATGTTTTTTTTTTCAGCTGTAATTAAAACATTTAACATTTATGATACGGTAATGGCAATGTTTATATCGTATAAATAAAATATTAGGTTTGGTCATAAATAACTACGAATTCAGGTAGACAGTTTCTATTGGTTGAACTTACTCGCAATTATTCACCCGACAGGCAATTTTTGTTTTCACTAGATAGATAAGTGGCCTGTCTGTAATTTGATAACTATTTAGTGTGGTGAATGTAACAGTGGTGTTATTCCGAACCATTTAAATGGAGAATCAAAATGTGCATATTCGTCAAGTGCTGCTTTAGGAATTCAAAAAAGGCACTAGTCACCTCTCACGGCATAAAATCGATCCTTTTTTACACAGGGCGATGAAAAATTTATCACTTATGAAAATATTGTCCGCAAAAGACAATGGTTGGATAAGGATCAACTACCTCTACCCCCAGATCTTACTCCTATGGACTACCACTTCTGTTCCTTACAGAATTTTTAAATGGAAAAACTTTCATTAATGGTGCGGAAGTCAATCAGGCTCTTGATATTTTCTTTCATTTTAAATCCATCAAATTTTATGAGGGGAACGATAAGTTGCCAATAAGATGGGAGAAGGTTATATTTAACAGTGGTCAAAACAAAATATAATAATATCATTATGCGAATTTTTTAAAGCAAAATAAAGACATGATAAAAAAAAATCGGAAGTTGATTTATAAATCAACCTAATAATTAGAACATTTTTTTATTTTATTTTATAAGTTACTCGATGCGGCCCTGCTTATACCTGGCGCACCCTGCCGCGAATACAGGGCCGCCTCGCCGTCTACAATAATCGCGCGAATTAGATTTATATTTTTATATGCCGCTGTCGCGGAATAACGCAGATTTACAATGCGCAGCTTTATGAAAAGAAAACTTTATGCTGTTTAATACTATTTCCATTCGTTTCCCCGAGCGGACCCTTTGTAAACGTGTTCCACATAAGAAGCAGAGAAAAAAAAATCTATTTCATTTCTATTACCATAAACAGAGGCGCGTACGTCGGCACTGTGTGCATGGTCCTTTATATTCTTTAATGTGTACATTTGTGCCATTTTTGTTCAAGTTTATATGCGCGGTGGAGCGCAAAATAAATTGTCGAGTACTTTATGCAAATTGTACGGGTAAATGATAAGCCCAGGACAAGTGGTCTCCCTCGACAATGTGTATTTTATTGTAATTTGCTAAACAGACAGTTTAATTTTTTTTTCGACAGGGTAGCTTAAAAAAATATATAATATAAGAGAGCAATTGTGCTCGTCCCCTCGTTTCCAAGAATAACAGAAAAAGCTAACACTTCAATGCGACGAAATAAATATTGTATTGCCCCTATGGAAAATAAGATTTTATTATTTTTAAATATTTTTTTTAATCCTCGCAAAATAATTCATTAGGTTATTATGTAATATTAATTTTCTCCTATGCCCTTGACCTTGATTTTCGCGACTGTAACGCTCCACAAAATTTCTCCATTTTCAACGAATTCTATTTTTATTATTCTATTTTCATTGAAAGCTAGTGTTGAATAATATTATCCTTAAATTTGTGCTCGTTGAATTTTTAAGGGTACATGACGAAAATGTCGCGGTTCAAATTAAAAGACAAATATAGCAATAAAACCTACATTTTCTATTTGATGATTTATAACAATGTCCATTCATTTTTATAACATTCATTCATTTTTCTGAGAGATTTTTAATACAATTTAAATAATAATACAAATATTGTTCTACTACCAATTTTAGTTTGTCGATGTTATTGCCATTTTTTTCCTACAAGAAATGTTGCAATGATCTTCATAGATGGTAATCTGATGGGGCTAGATCAGATGAAAAGGACGGATGGCATTTATTTTCCAATCAAGGTTATTCAATTTTCCGAGAGTGATTTTACCTGTTTGAATTTTCTTCGGAGTTGCTTCGGTATTTGTTATTATAATTATAAGGTATTGTTTTTTCAAGTTTGGTTCGAGTACATTACCCACGTCTCATCCCCAGTCCCAAACTCCTTGTTTATGGACTTTCCCGATTTTTTTAGACGTTTTTGTACTCTTGGCCGAGATTATTTGAGTGCGTCTACTATTTGTTAAATTGATTTTGTTGGGTTTGCTTTCACACCTAAAATTTTTTCATCAACTTTAACGACATTCTTTGGGGCTTGTTTTTTAAATTAAAATTCCGATACTCAAATTTTTGACCCATCTCTGACTAAAGAACAAATAGTACATCATATATAAACCGCAACTTTTTCGCAGTAGCCGATGGGGCGTTTTTATGATAGAACTCGTATGATCTTCAGATGTTCCCAGACCGACAAGAAACACAACTGATGACTAAACAGGTCCATGTCTAAATCACGACATTTTCAATAATAATATGTTAGCAAAATTTATTTACATGCTTGTATAATAAGCTGCAGTAAACCTGTGCTTTAAATAGAGGAGACGTATAAAAAAAAATATAGGCTATCTTTTAAGTAAAGTTCATTAAGACGAAAAGAAATAATAAGTTTTTACAAATAAACTGACCTAAAAATTTAGCAAAAAAAATATATTTAATTCATTTAATTAATATTTAGGTTTAATTTGTCATTTATTTAAAACAAATGTAGTAATAATATTAGGCATATTTCTTATATCCGTTGACAGAAAATATGGGCACATGTTTAATTAAAGAACCTATAGAATATAAAAGAAACACTACCTATTTCTTAAAATCAATTCGAATTAATAGAATATCATAAATAAGCTCATTAAAAATAGATATGTATTACTTGTAAGAGTAAAAGTTGTAAGTTCTTACTTAAACTTTAATGCCAATTAAATTAATGTGCCATTATCCCGAGTGGCATTATTAGTTTGGAGTATAAAACCACTAAAATATACTGTGATAACAATAACAGTTGAAACAGTTTGTTGAAATAACATTTTGATCTGTTTTGCAGACCTCATATGTTCGATTATGTTTCCAAATTGCTCGCAAATATATTTCGTGATCACGACGAGGTCTCCAAAACTTCTTCCGGTTTGCGGCACACACATGCACAGCGTATGTTTGTGTGTGTAGTGGCTTTCAAAACTTCCAAAGTCTGAGACGTTACTAGTAATAACATGAAGCACTCCGTGACCAGGATGGTTCCTCAGCTGAGGTTCTCAATCCTTATATCCAACTCCATTCAAACTTTGTCCATTTTCCACCTCCACTGTCATACGCGATCTTTCTATACAAAAACTTCTAATACACAATTTGATGCGGATCATTCCGAGAAAGTTAGTTTATTTGACGAGCAATCTCGAGCTGATGGCCCGTCAAAATTAAAAAAAAAAAACGATCGTATTAAAAGCAGTTTAACAAGTTTGCAGGAAATATGGAGTCGTAATCGCATTTAGCAAAAGTTCGCAAAGTACTGCATCTTAAATAACCGAATGAGAATGATAAATGCGCGAGACGAGAGCAGGTCGCGGGCCACACTTTCAGAAGAACTGACGCCAAACTCGGCGACAGTCTCATGCGAAAAACTTGTTGAAGATAACCGAACCGTTGCCGAAGTTGTTTAGCTGTAAATTATTATAAACTTTTGGCCAGGGGAGGAAGGCAAAAGATAGTATGCACTCGTGAGCATGACGATGCTGGCTTGCCTCGCCACTCTTCTGATTTATATCTTCGACAAAAACGAGTGTTGATAGTTACCACTTTTGTTGGAAACTAACAACGTTTCAAACAACTTTATCTCACGACACAAAACCTATAGTAAAACTTCTGCTACATAAGAAAATTCTAATATTAATATTGAATTATTTCCTAATTCTTGAATTCCTATTAAGATCTAATCTAATAAGATATATTATTAGTTTCTTTTTTATTTTACCTATAACATATATTGATTAGCAGTCATATTGAGAAATAATACATACGTAATTATTATCGTAAAATAATTTTAAAATTATTTTGAGTAAAGGGGTAATATATTAATTTATGTTTATTTGCCTTAAACATATAGAGAAAGAAATTATTAATTAATGATTTCCTTAGGGAGTCAACTACGGACGAGAAGGATGTCAATATTTGTGATAAACACAAAGGATTCTACTATTTATTTGATTATAATGTACAGTTTTATTGAGTATTTATTTTATATACAGTTATATGATAGGAGTTTAAATAAACCATCTTGACTAGAAAATAGATGTAAATTGCTAACATTATCTCATACAATTTAATTATTTTAGTGACATCTCTTGGCTTATACAAAAGTTAATATAGACTTCTATAAATATTTATTAGATAAAGCTTAGTTGTATACGTTAACGTAAAATATGAATATTTAATTGTTTTTAAAAATATTTGTATGCGTCTGTGTATGTTGCATATGTTTATTGAAAATTCAGGGGTTTTTCGTACACAGATTATCCTGCTTCAGTGAATTATATCAATGAAAATTGAATTTCATTGCTTAATCTAAAATACCAAGAAAATTTCGCGCGCTACCGGAGGATTTACAACAATACCAAGAAAATTCCATTCAATCCGTGAATCCGTAATAAATTTAATTATCGAATCACACCGTGTAAACAACGTTTACTTGCTCGATTTTAAGTGTTAATCAATTGTCTGGCCATTGAATAGAATTTCTGCGTTATTAATTATTAATATCGTGTACAATTTGGCCGAGCTTGCGGTGATTTATGCGCGAAATCCCCAAAAGGATTCCAGTTTTACGTAATTTCTGGGTTTATACCTAAGACAAGTGGTTAAGTTACAACACAAGCTTAACAATTATAATTTATCACACTAATTATAAACGTGGACCTTTTCGGACCTACAATTCCTCGGGGTCCGACCGGCCACTTTTAGTTTTGCACGGACTGAACGGACACATTTTACTTTAAAATGGCCGACATATATTAGTTTTTATTTAATATATAAATACTCGTATACACGTTATATACTGATCCTCTAATCGTTTTTTTTTCGCATAGTGGTACACGTAAATGAATTAAAGGCACAATGTGGCAAACGGTACGGGACAATCTGACACAAATAGGGATAATGAACCAAATGGGACAACACATACTGGAAGAAAAGAATTTCTCCTCCAATTTATGTAACTAGCGGCCTTGTTGTGATAGACATTGTTCTATTAAATAATGATAATGATTAATATAGTGTAATAAGATAAAATAAATAATAAACATTGAACAATTATTTACATTTCAATGTTTTTAAAATACTTATATAATATTCACTAATTAAAAAAAATTATAATGAAAATGTCTCCTTCATTTAGATGTTTTTTCACAGTATTTTGGATAAATTATTTTCATTTAAAATTTATTTTAATTTTTGTAGAAAAAAATTAATTGATATGAATTGAGATAATTTAAATAATCCCTCATTTATTTTAAAATGTATATTTTATTATAAAACATTTGCACTAATATTTAACTGATTATATTCCATGTAAAAGCAAAAGAAATAAGTTTATACAAAAGAAAACTCAACATTCTTATAAAAAAAATAGTCGTTGATTTTAAACCAAATTCGTGTTCTTCATTATTCATTCATTGATTTAGTTAAAATTAAAAATTAAATTAAATGCATTTAACTAAATTGCATTGCATTTAACTTCATTCATTTAATAGAATGTTTTAATTTTTAATATATAAATTGATCAAATTTCTTAAATTAAACTTATTCAGGAATCTGTCTTCTTTCACTTGTTATTTCATTTAAAGCAATCAACGGTCGTACACAAATAAATAAAAATAAAAATAACATGGACCTTTACGTTAAGAAAATTTCTATCAACACATTATACATTGGAAAACTTTTCTTTATACCTAATAACCTTCCATTTCTTATTAATATATATTATATATAAATTGAACATACGTCATTTTTGTTTTTTGAAAAATTACCTAAAAGTCATTTTTCTAATCTCAGAAAAATTAAAATGACAAAATGAGTAAGAGATACTTTTTTGGCATCTATTTTTGAAAATAATAGTGTTTTGATGCTTCAATTAAGCATTTTATAGCAATTAACATAAATAAAATTTAGTACTTATTTAGCGTGTATTTCTTAGTCAAACATTTGATGTTAAAGTTTAATTTATTCACAATTTACTATGAAATATAGCAATTCTTAGAAGAAAACATTTAAAAAATGGGGATAAAAAAGCATTTTGTACCTACACCGTTTTCAGGACACCAAATTGATATTTGGGGTCCAGCAAAGACTGTTGGATATTTTCATGACTTCTATCTATGGCATTTGTAATTGTTTATTGATTATTTAAATGTTAAATGTTCAATAAAATATGCGTCTTTTTCGTTTTACAAAAAAAACTTTTTTATAAGCTGTAGCTGTTTTTTTTAAATCTACTCTATAGATATTCGAATATATTATACAATTTGTAATAAGTTAAATATATCATAACTTAAATTATTGGAAGGGAGCAATTCATTACCACGAAGGATATAAACTTAAATATGTAACATCATATATCACAGACAATGAGTTAAGCATAGAGTTTAGGGAAAACTGGGCATAGACAATAATGAGAATTAATCCTTGGAATAATTATATTACCGTTTATCGTTTTTATTTCGCATTTATCGCAAGACGCGATTATTAAGTATCTCTAAAAACAATCCTTTGTTTATGAGAAAATGAGGAAAACTTGTATTTGGTATGTTAATAAGTTAACTAGATTTAAAATAAAAGTTATGTATAATAAATATATATTTTAATAGCAAACATCTAAAAAATATATAAATAATTCCTATACTGTTCTTAAATATATCAATTTTTTTTAGGAAGTCTTGTGTGTGACAGGTGTAAAAGGTTACAGCAAACGTGGCAAATAAAAATATTTGTTTTTTTTTTTAATATTGAATTAGTAGTATTTTAATATGTTAAAATACGATTAAATAAACTAGACTAGAATATTATTTAAAAAGATTTTATTCTAGATAAAAAAAACTGTTATTAGTCAAAAATCAAAAAAATATTACTCCTAAAACACCGCATTTTTATTAACAAGAATATATTACACTGATGTTTAAATAATTGTATTATTCCTAAAAAACATATTTAAATTTATTTAAATGATTCAATACAGGAAATCTAGATGTTGAATCAAGTGTCCATTTAAAAAGGTTAAAGACTATTAGTTTTAAGTTATTAGGAAAAATCTGAAAATTAATATAAAGCTAAAATACTATAAACAATTATAAATACATACCATATAAATAATTGACTAATTATATTTGTATTATTTTCATTGACTTTTTCATATTTCGTTATTGAATTTGATCCAGGCATCTATTTTGCACCCGTTTTTTATTTATATATATACATTTGTACATTGTGTTCTATAATGGTATTTTTTTAATATCGGCCATTTCAATAAATCTTCATGCAAAGTCATAAAATAGCGATTCGAAGCAGGATATCGACGGGTAAAAAAAATAAATAAAAAAATATGTATAACCGGGATACATTCGGACATAGGTGTGTTCCTCTGGCATTCCCTTTGCCTTTGGTCCTATCTGTGCATTGAATTTATTATTTACTTTTTATGAGCCCTTTTGTCGACTCCCAGAAGAGTTTAATGTTCAAACACGTAGAATGTTGCGGAACTTGCGAGCTGTGCCCAAAATATAAATGAGTTACAAAGTTTTCGGGTGGGTCTGTACAACATTACGATATGTCCGTTATTTATCTGTATTCTTGCTTTTATGAATATACGAGGATGTCTCTGTGTAATTTAATTCTGTTCAAACAAACCTGTCATGTATGATCTGTGCGGAAAAATATTTATTTATTTTATACGTAGGGTACGTGTTTTATGAACTCATTACGTTGAAATTCGCACATCCGTGTTTGATTAAATTTTCTAAAGATCATTTCGCTTTTCCTGTAAAACACACCGTCTATTTTTAACGCGGAGAAACTTTCACGTGAATTTTTTTTAATGAACAGTTTTCTTGGCAAATCGTTTGACTATGAAGCGAATATGCAAAAGCGGAAAGAGTTACGAGAAGACAGAAAAATAGAGAAGACTCGCCGGTTTTTTCTCTTTTTTTACATCTTTGAGTGAAATAAAACTTTTGTCGTTAAATGTTTCCTTTGCTTTTTGGAACTGTTTCCAACTAGGCAACCGAGAAGAAATATTCTTTCACGGTGTGGAGAAAAAAATTTTCACCGGCAAAGAGCGAATATATGTAGTGGCAAACTTTAAAGTCTGTATGCTATGGAGTGTGTTGATGTAAAATAGGACTCATTCAGCAATTTTCATAAATTAGCTCATGAATAAAAAATTAAATGAAAATATTTCACCACTGTTAATAGAATCACTAATATTTATTCTAACATAATATAATTAGAATTTTTATGCTTTTTATGATATACTATGATTAAATTACAGAGAAAAATGGAAGTTAATTTCATCATCATCGTTTAATTATACATTATGTTTTAATGTTTTATTTCAATCTTTGTACGGTACTGAAAAAATGTTTTACAAGACTTAAAAACTATGAAATATATCATTAAAAAATCCTTTGAAAATAAGCTTTCCGCTTTGAAACCAGAGAGCTTTTTTTAAAAACCTCTTAAATTGAACAAAAAGAACACCACTGACTAGATCGTGAATCTTTATTAAATCTATTAATTAATAAAGGTTTAATACTACTTTTAAAATTGTATGTCATTCAATCAGGACATGCATCTCCAAGAAATCTTTTTATTAATTTATTTAATGACTATTGTTGAATATTTAAATTAATAAAATTACTCATTCTATTTCAGGAATCTGTCTGTTACTAGTTAATTTATTAAAAGCAATTAAAAATAATGAATGAATAAATAAAACTAAGAATAACACGGTCTTACAAGTTTTAAGTAAAAGTAATACCTATCAACGCAAATTATTCATGGAACATAAAATAAATATCACAAAACGAATATCTTTACTAACACAATGTCAAATTTAATATTACCGCTAAAACTATCAATTATTTGACGTAGCTTTACTGAAAATTAAACTTAGTTTTATAAAAATAAGCAATTAAATTATCATGAATGAAATCGTATTATTATATTTTTTTCATACAATATTTTTTCAACGAGCTATACATTTAATTTATGGTACCAAACCTTTTAAACGCCCTGCGCCATTTTTTTTTCACATACGAGTTTGGATCCGCCATACTCGAGCACCTTTTCTACCTATGTACGTTCATGGTTGGGGTTGGGAAAATAGTGATAGGGGAGTATCTGCTTCGCTTAGGAGTGGTAAAGGAATAACTCAAACATTCAAGTAAATTAAATAATGTACGCCAGTTCAAAAGACACATGTTTATTGGATTAAAGGCAACTCCTGCCGTGGAACCTGCTCGTTTGGTAAAGATAACTCTGTACCACAGTTATTGTTCGAACACCAAGAAGGCAATAGTTTGAACTACTCGATATTAAATAAATCAATATGTCGAATTAGAGTTATATGATTTTGATAAATAAATTATTTTTTTATATTAATTTAGTCTAGATCAGTGTCTGTCAAACTATGTGTTGTAAGAAGTGTCAGGGTGTACCGCAAAGAAAGAAGCCTCAAAACTGTTCATTTTAAAAAATGACTATTTATTTAAGTTTTATTCAATTTTAAATAAATATATGTCACGTTCGTACATAATGGTTGTCGCGATATAGGGGTAGTTATTTGTAATATGGTTTAATATTATCTGAAAAAGACAACTCGGTACCCTTTTGTATTATTTGCTTATCAATACTCTCAAACAAATCGATGGTTCCCAATTAACTGTAACGCCATTTAATAAAAAATCATCCACAATATAATGACAAACCAAGAGTATATTTTACAAAGATGTAAATTAACTTAAAAAAATATCAAAAAAGCTGAAGAAATTCCAACTAGTTTCCGGTAAGGCTCAGATCGTAGTTTCAAGATTGCACAGCTTTTGGCAAAGAAGTAAAAGCTACATTTCGATGCCAAAAACACTATTTTACCGGTATTTAAGATTGCTGTTAAATCTATGGCTAGTTACGAACCCGTCCATAAATTAAGCCCATACGATTTCACGTAAAATTTAAGATGTTATTGATCAGCTCCGAAACCATCTTGCTAATGCAAAGAATGAACTCGAAAATGTATGATCCTTGCAAATCCATGAGAGTACTGATATTAGCAATAAAGCTCAACTAATTGCATTTCTGAGAATTATCATTGGTGCTAAAATCATAAATCACTTTTTTTGTAAAAAAAAACGACAGAAAATTTATTTATAAAAAAAAAAAAACTTTAAAACCACCCTGTTCATAAAGCCACATTTTCTGAGCTAAAGTTGTCATCATTTTGGATAACGCTTTTAAGTCAATATCCTCGATTGGCTACAACAACAATTCTTCGCGAAATTGGTTTTTCAGCACTCGTGGACATAAAATATTACCAAATATGATAAAAAATTAAAAATTATCACCTACTACATTTTTCTTTATTCATATTAACCTTTAAACACCCAGTAGTCCGTACGGGACCGCGAATTTGAGTCATTTAATGCACTGCGGTCTCGTACGGGACCAGTGATTATGGTACATTTTGCTATCATGAAGAGATCTCCCTGCTTCGGCTTACATATATCAGCGTATCAGTGTCATGCTTGATTCTAACCTTAATTATATAATTGAAAGAGCGAAGCACGTCCTGAGTTGCTTTGCAAAAATGGCATGGGTGGACTAGGGCTTGGGCTTCAGGACTTTCCTGCTGTACTACAAAGCAATCTTTGTATCGTTCGCCACATATGCTTCTAGCTTTTGGGTTCACGGAACCGGCATTTCTACTTTCAGGATGCGACTACTTTCCGGACAAAATCAAAGAGGTGAAGGTTGGGACGACAACCATCGTCCCACTGGCCGACGGGGGCTAAGCCGGGAAATTCGACCTTTGCAATCTGGTGATGTCTGCCACCCTGCGGGAGTGACAAGGAAGATGGGATGAAGCTGACACGGGCCGTGTCGGCTCCAATTTTTTCCCCGACGTAACAAGGAGGATGGAGATGAGATGGTTTAAACCTGACTGTGTGCCGTTTGACGTCTGACAGTGCAGTTTGACGTCTCACATTGACGTTACATTCTGTGAAAGCAAGTTGGAAGTGGGAGTTGGTGGGAAAGGAACAAATCTTATTCACCAGTGTACTGAAAAGTAAATAAAAATGGTAGACATTGGTCTAGAATCTAGATCGATCCAAATGCATATTAAGCATATTTAAATATGTTTAATAAGTAATCTATTATAAGAAATTATGGTTTTATTTAAAGAGATCTTACCCTATCTAAATTTAATTAAAGATAATTTTAATAATGATCATTTAAAAAAATATCGCTTATGCTAAGTATCCATGTTATTGCAACGACGTCGTTGCATTTAAAAAGTTCTAAACTATCATAATTCGAAACCATTACCCGATGCAATTGCATATAAAACGACACTGGTACACATTGTACAGTTTGAACTGATGAGGCTAACTGTGTTACTTTAAAACTTGACGGCACTACTAATCTGCACAAATGTCCGCGATGCTAAAGTTTCGCCGTTGCGAAGTTGCACAGCATAAATAAATTATTAACAGTTGCATTGTGTTTCAGCGGCAATCACATTTTTTTTTTGCACAGTTCGCCGATAGCATTTCCACGTCCATTTGTTAAAAATGTGATGATATAGTGGTGCAAAGACACAAAAACACGAGATGTTATCCTTGCGAAAACGTTATTTTATCGTTTACGTTCACTTACGTGTGTGACCATAACTCTCCGCGGAGCTCGCGGGCCATGGGTGTGGCTGCCCTGTCCCGCTGTAACCATATATTATAACATTTTGCAATAAAACCGAGCAAAATTGTTCGGACATGAATGGGAAACCTTTTTGCAACAAAACCGCAATAATGGGGTATCAGAAAAGTCTGCGGGCTTGTATCTCGCAAATCGCATAAGAGAGAAGTGAAATTTAGAATTATTTATGAATGAAAATTGAAAATGTATATGCGGAAAATTCACACAAAATTTTATTTCATATTTTTTTATTATTTTTTACATCCTAAGAATAACATTAAGATAAAATATGGCAGATTATATTAGGTATACCAGAAAAAAATCCATTTTTTTGTTTTATTTGAGATCAGTCTGTCTTGAACCCAGTGAAGTAAACATCTTTGTATATTTTTTTTCTATAGTACTGTTCTTCGGCTCTTTATTTCGATCAATGCTGGAGTGCAACCGAGACAACTAAAATAATAATTCTAATTTACGTTAGTAAAGTTTAATAAATTAAGTGATTCTGTTAGACGAACGGTCTCCAAACTTTTTTGACCGCGCACCTTTAGGGAAATGAACGGGGAAAATGCAGAAAATCATTTATTTATTTATTTAAAATGGAAAAATCAATATATATGAACGTGCAATTCATAAATTACAATAAAAAAAATATATAATTGAATAGGAACAATGTGATTGAATTTGTAGACTGATCTCGGAAAAATCTGGCTTTATTTCCTCTGTTAATACAATTCGAAGATCTGGCTCTAATTCTAATTTATTTCTGTATTTGGTTTTAATTATTGTCATTGCAGAAAATGCAACTTCACACAAGTACGTGAAACCAAATGGTAAGATTGCATTTGACGCTGTGCATACAAAAACGGCATACTCGATTTTCAGACCCATTCACCAATTATAAAGAGCTTTTTGTTTCAATAGGGATTGTAACATTGTCCTTTCTTTTATTTCGATAAACTGTTCTTGAGCTGTAATCGGAAGCTGACCTATTTTCACATCTTCACCAAATGGATTCATAACCCATTTAAACTCTGTCTTTATATTAGGAAGATCAGCAACGATTAAAATTCTGCCTCTATTTTTTTCAAATGTGGAACTATATGTCCTTTATTTTGTTTCTAAATGCAGTTACTTTTTACCTATCGGTAAGGTCACCTTTGCCTTGAAGTAATGAATTCAAAATGTTCACTTTTTTAAAAATATCAGCCAAGTATCTTATTATCAAAATTATCATCATTCATCATCATTGAATAGGCCGGAGAATTTAAAACTTCTATCATTGTCGTTTGAATTTTGTTTTTACCATATTCACCAGATTTTTGTTTCTTTAAGTCGAGGGAACATTCCATAAAGGACAAAAAAAATATGGAGCATATTTCAACTCCAAACTCTTGAGTTCTTACAGAAAGGGATTGAAAAAAAATAGCCGTAGATAACGAAGGAGATTATGTTTAAAAATATTTGAATAAATGCTTCTGATTTCAAAAAACAATCTAATGATTTCTTTCCAGTGCCCCCAATATATAATAAATTAAATTTAAATAGTTTCTATTATTATTTTATGTTTAAAATATATTTTATAATATTCCGATACTAAGAATATCAAGAATTATTTATAAATAAATTATTTGATAATTACTAGACAATATGTTATTTATTATTAAATTCATTTTATTTTTTTTAATTATAATATATTTTTGTGTGGCATTTAAATTCGGAGATAAGCCGTAAATTCCGCCATATTATTTGCACCCATTAGGCAGTAAATTGGTGCCAGGGGTGAGAGGTCAACTTTTTTATCAGAAGATATATAAAAAGACGCCCCCATTAGACCGGGTTAGGAATTTACATTAAAAATTGGGGGGCGCCTTTGACGAGACGGTTTAATTGAAGGCCGCGACCCAAATGTTGAGCTGCTCCGGTCACGTACAGCAAATAGCAGTAGCAGACCGCAAACATCGCTAAGATTGAAGGGGTTTTAAATTGCTCTCCATCTGTGGGACGAGAGCGGGGCCGTCCATTAGGGGACCGCTTCAATGAAAATCGCTTCTGCCGAGTTTCCCTTCTTGTTAACATTAAATTCAATGAGAGGAAAAACCTGCGAGGCGTTTCCACCAATGCAAGGTTGCCGCCACACACACAAGCCCTCGATACAATAAGATGTGCACAATGATGTACAAATAATATAGCTATTTTATCGCGAAAATAAAAAAAATACATATTTAAAACTGTTTTATTTAAATAGGAAATATAAGTTGCAAAAAATTAACAAGCATATTACTCTTTAAAAATATCTCCATCTTGTTAATCTTTCTCCACGCCTCAGCTATATTTTCGATTCCTCTTTTGTAAAATTATTGAGATTTTTTAATGAAAAAAATAAGTGTTTTTACGTCTTATAATTAATTAAAAGCTTTTTTTATAGCTGTATGCTTTAAAGATGTATAAAGATGAGGGCGCAATTAACATCTGGTAATTTAATGAATTCTGTAAAACTTCTGAAACCAACTCCCTGATTGTTTCATGTGTGATTCTTGCTACATGTGGCCTCACTCTATCGTCATGTTGCAGTATACGTCTAGTTATAGTTATTTTACCAAAACTGATCGCTTGTAATATTTCTAATTAAGCAAAAAGGGTTTTTATAATTTAAAATAAATTTAGCCCCAAATATCCCACCAAATACAAAGTACTATATATATTTAAGGTACTTGATTTGAAAAAAGCCATTGTTATTTTTCTCTTTCACATTTGACAGCATCCACTTTACAGCATCAGTGATATAAATCGACCATTATTCGTCTATATCAATTCAGAACTCGTCGATATTTTCGAATGCATCAATTATTTTTCTTGTAGAAAGAACCAGCAACAATTCTTTTTAGAAATGAATTGGTCCCATACCCAGATAAGAGCAACGAACAGATGGTTATTCTTTGTTCCAGCTTTCTTAACAAAAGTTTGTACGGTACCCTAAATCCTTATCTCTTTTCAGGTACGCCGAGATCTTGTGGCAATTCCTTTATGATTTTGCAAGTGTTGGATTCTACCATTGAATTTAAAGCAGCATCATCCAGATTCAGAGGTTTTCTGGGTCTTTTATTATAGTTTAATTCTGTATCACCACTTTTTGAACCTTCTATGGCTTTTAAGAATTATTAAGATGTCTCCATAAAACTCGCAAATGGTCTCGTTAGCTTCTTTGAATTGAATAAAAATAGCAAAAAATCTTAAATATGTCTCAATCTCTGGTCGTAAAAATTTAAACTGTAGTACAAATAAAGCTTCAAAATGATACAGGCTTTTAACGTCAAATACACCCTTTTGCAAATTAAATACAACTTTTGCCTATCAAATTGACCCATTTTCAATAGATATTTTAATAAAAAAATGGGTCAATATGATTTGCAATAAAACTGTAATAAGGATTTAATTGACGTATTAATATATAAATATTAATAATAACGAGATATTTATCTGTACAAATATTTAAGACCAAAAAAGTCTTAGCTGTATATTAAATGTCCCTTTGTTTATCTAACATAATATTAAAATTAAAATTTAATCAATTAAAAATCAAGCAAAATATTTTCAACCTAGTTTTAAGTACAGATGTGAAGTTAAAGTCGTAGTCTTAAAAACTCAACCGGCTGAAACTCCTCTATAAAAAATATTAGGTCTCATCCTTTGCTTACTTTTGCCCTTATATTATAAAATCTGATTTATTTAGCTGTGCCGATTCGTAATCTATTTGGGACCCTAGGTTTTTGATTTTTCTTAAATATTTCTTTTAATATAAACTCTACATGTCTCAAGCTTTTTGTATTTTTTTTTAAAAAAAATCTAAAGAATAAATAAAAAATAAATAATCATTGACCTTTATCGTCCGCCATTGCGAAAAAGGTGCGATGTTTTTTAACCCTTCGTACTGGATATGAGTGAGATGTGAGCGATGTTTATACATCGCGCATGTGCAAGTTCGAGCGAGAAAAAATATCGTGCTGTGCAAGTGTAGGAACCGATTCGGGAACGGGCCTCAGTCGCGACGAGCCGTCGTCGCATTAATTAGTTGAAAAATTTGTTTGATATTTTGAATTTTTCTACTAATATATATCATCCATTTTTTAAAATATCAAGATATTAATAAAGAACTCATCAACATCTTAGCTTGAATATTTGGGGTCTATTTTCATACATTCAATTCGTATAAAATATACCTTATCGGCCAGCGGCGTTGGTTTCGAGACCGTCGTGACGGATCGGTTAAAGGTTAAAGCAATTATTGGCACAAATAATACTATTTCTACAAAAAAAATCTAAAAAATTGCATTCTTAATAAGTAAATAATGATACATTTTAGTATTACAAAATAAAATTAAATCTGTTAATATAAATAAAATTATTGACGTTTAATAAATATTTTTAGAATATTGGCTTGTCTCTGTTGTTGTTTATTTTTTATTTGCTCACATTTATAAAGGGAAAACAATTAGAATAATAAAATCTTTGCTTTCTTATTAAAAACGCTAGATTTAACAATAAAAATAAATATATTGGCCCCTCTAGAATCAGATCGTAAAGACACAGCCATGCGTATATAGCATGGGGAGGACCAGGATTAAGCAAACTAATACCTAAATCATCCGAATCCTAGGCATGTCTATGGAGACATCGTATACATTTCATAATATTTAATTTACGACGGTGACGTTTCCTACCAACTTACATAATAAACGTAATATATTTGCCATTTTATGTGACTTTTAATTATTTTTGGATAACAAGTTGGATACTAAAAAAAGAGTCTCGCAATAGAAACGTATACACGGCAAGATAGAAAACAGCCCAATGTATTTATTGCTTATTTTTTTTTCAGGTCACGCTTTTCATGGTCCGTGAAAAATCGTATAAATGTTTGTTTCACAAACACACGCGCACACGCGTGTGCGTATATTAGAGAAGCAGTTTTTGCCATGGGCATAAAAAAAGGAGAAAAACTCCACATCTCCACTTACAAGAATTAATGTGGTCTCGGTGCGGAGAGTATTTATTTAAAAACAGATTACATGTTTATTTTTTCAGGGGGCTTTCGCCTTGGCATTTTCCAAGGAATTTTCAAACACCTCCGCTACACCATAATTTATTTTCATTATTTCACCGGGAATACCTGGAGCCGTTTCATAGGGGTGCCTTTGGTTTTTTTTTCCTCTTGGAAATTGTCCGATGTAATTATTCTTCCCCGCCACGGACACGTCGTAAATTGAAGTGCAAGTATGGTGGATAATAAGGTTTGGTACATATCGTATGGGGAATAAAAAAAAAATACGCCCAATTTATAAAGAGAGATGTGCGCGATTTAATCATTATCAAGTCGGTGTGGGCTAATAAAGTTTCATGACGGCCTCTATAAAACATCCCGACCCGTGTGAATCTAAAGCGTGTCACATAATTTCTCACTTTGCAAACGGGTTGACCTTTTAGAACCTTTGCAGGATTTTCTCTATTCTATGGATATTTTTATCAAGTTATTAGTGCTTTAACGATAGCTTTTTTTTAACAATTTTTCATAAAAAATATGTTGTGTTAATTTTTCTACTTTACTACAGTCAGCTCTTTGATAACGAAGAAATCGGAGCCATGCTAGAGAAACCTGCGTTATAGAAGCCATTACACCAATACAAAATTTGAGAAAAGGCCTTACTAATTTTACTTTGTAAATTGAATGAAATCAAAACTTCTATCATTTTTCCATTGGAATATTTTAAATGACCTTGTTTAATGTCAATATTTACGAAATACGTAATTTGATCATTCAAATTTACATTCTAGAAGGAAGCGCAGTAGAAGGGACTGTCAAACTTGTTATAGAAAACCACGGTATAGCAGGGAACGTTATGTGTATTGTAGAACGGTATTGCCAATGTTACCAATGATTCCATCTCAGTAAAAACAATAGAGATAATCCATTTCATAGTCAACGGTAAGATAAAATAAATAACGAAAAGATAAATAATAACCTGGGTTAATCAAATGTTAGACATGGTCTTTCTCCTCTTTTATTTTTCAGATAACAGGTATTACTATCAAAACATTTCCTGTAAATCGCTGTTTTATACTAAATTCTACTCTTTTTAAAATCAATTTAGATATTTCGTAAATCTATAATACATTGGCGAGCGAAATAAAAGTCAGTGCTCTTTGGTTGACAAGGAATTTTGTAAAAAGCAGCGATTTAAAGGAAACGCTATAGGAGGGCTGACTGTATTATAGATTTATTTAGATAATTAAATAGGTAAACCACTTCTTTCAACTAAATTATATTCAAGCCGTGTCAATGTTTTTGATTTTTTTAATTTTTTTTCGAATAACTATTTCAATATAAATCCTACCCGTCACATTTTTTTTGTATTTGTCTAAAGCAGTCTAAAGATTAAATATTATTAAAAATTATAAAGTCAATGACCTTTATTTTCTTCGATTGTGGAAAAAATGTAAACAACAATATTCGCTCCTTTTGTCACGGGCGCAATATTTTTTTTCGCTCGCATCCGGTACGATGTGTGAAGTGCAAGTGAAACGTACTACTGACACGTGCCGCGAGAACTCAGTCGGCGGCCTAAAAAGGCAGCTTTTTTCTTGAAACGCGTGATGTTAAAATATAATGCTAGTCTTTTTTAAGAAAAGGGAGAAGGGACAGGGAAAGTAGCCTTGCACAACTCTTCGAAAGCCGATCCAAAGAAAGAAAATGCCCTGTACCTAATCACACTATTGACCAGGTCCATGTGTCCGATAGAGCCCTCCACCGGGAGACCCGTAGGAAAAATACCGTGCCAGGTAAGGACAGGACCACGGAGCGTGACTATAATCCTGACAGACGTACTCACACCAGCAATGTGGAGATGCTACAAATTCTTTAAGTTTAGCCTTGAAATTACCGTGCCCAGTAAGGAAATGACTGACCCATAAGTCTTGGAAGAACTAGCTACAATTTAGCCTGGCTCTAATATCGGGAAAGAAGAGAAAGGTAGTCCGCCCTTTGGGGAGCCGATTCGCGGACGCGTGAATTTTAGATTTGCTAAATATACGCCCTCGAGTGGGCAAATAGTAGTGGCGTTGACGACAACGGGACTGGTTTTTTTTCAAGGAAAAATTGGCGGCCCTCGTTTGGATTTCAAGGTCAAGTGGAAAGATGCCACCATATAGATGAAGAATTTATCAATATCTTGACTTGAAATGCTTGGGGTCTCTGATTGACCCCCTTCGGACGACTAGCTTGTTAAAGTGAAACACCAAGTCATTTTTAGTCTGCCCTCACAAGAACCACTCTATTTAATTGTCGTTGACAAGAAGTAAATTGTGATTTAACTTTATTTCAACGTATTTTAAAGTTTAATCAATAAATTTTAATTGAAAATTCCATATATTATAAGTGCATTATACGTTTATAATCCACTTCCTTGTTTTAAAACTTGCATTAAACCCTCATAACCTCGGAGAAGCTTCCCGCCCTCCTTGGCCGCCTGGATGACAGCGATAAAGTCCGATACACACATCACCCCAGACGACGTCATAATTTTCTAAAATAGCCGTCGGCGAAATTAATTTGCGAAGCTTTTTCCAGTATTGAGGTAGCGGATGTCCGTGACGTGATTTAGGAAATAAACTTTCATTGCGAAACCCTGGGCAAAGTTTGGTTCGGACACCGACCGCTGTGCGAGTTATTTATCGCCTTATATAAGACAGGACACTTCTATAATTTTTGCCCCCGGAGTCACCCAATATTTCCCTAACAATGCGAATATTTTTTTAAAATTCACCTTCTAGATTTTTTTTTGCAGCAGGAATAAAAGTTGATCGCAGACGCGAACGGTCGCCGTCTCAGTATTTATTGGTCTTTTATAAAGTTTTCATTTTAATAGGCCGCACATGCGAACTGATATCGCTAATGAAACGAAAATTGCCCCGCACTGAAATATTTTCAGTGCAAATTGTTATATAAATCTGTCACGAGTCTGAAAGCGCTGGCTCCGGCCGCAGCCTCCCCACACACGTACCGCACAGCGCCCGGGATGAAATTAATAATTTTTAAATTTAATTTTTCTATTTGGTTAATGATTCAAAGCACGTTCCCCCAGCGTTTACAGTACACGTCCTGAAGCCCAGTGCAGTCGGTCACGTGCCAAGGTGCTGTAATCACTTCCGATTCGAAGGCTGGCATCCCCCTGCCGTCAGCCCCTCCGCCCCCAATCAATCCCTAACAAAGCCCCTCTGGATGTACATTTCTTATCTCTCCAAAGTCTTTAAGGTCCAATTCCTGAGAGAATGGAGAGAATCGCAGATGCTTTTACACTCCGGTGACCTCGGCGCGACGCAAAACCCATCCATTAGTCATTGCCGAAATTATATTTTAATAAAAAAAGGTCCTTTTGTCGGGAAATATATTTTTTTGAATTGAAATTTCAACGAATGGATACAAAAATGAAACGATTAGTAAAACGCAATTATAGTAATGTAACTTACTTGATTAGTTTACATGGAGAAGAATTGCATATAAGAGTACCGTGTCAATTAGTTATCATTCACAAACAGTTTCACTAATCTGTCTATTGATAATAATTTAATTTAAAATACAGTTATGGTACAAAACAAATTTATTTATTTGTCTAACGATGAATGAGTGACATTACAGTATACTCTTAAGCGCCTATATAAAATTCAATAAAGACTTAAGGTACGAGGGTCTTGAATTGTTTGACTCAAATTCACTTCCTGTTCGTTGTCAGATGTCCCTGATGGAAAACCGTCTAAAAGCTCTAAATTACCTCTGTTACGATTGACTACATAACAATACAAATATAGTCTTAGAATACAAGGTTTTATTTAATATGTAATAAAGATGCAAGGGTAGTGAAGGCTCTCAGAGTTCTATTGAAGATTAACCTAACTGATTTCAAGCGAGATTTAGTACACAACAATAAGAGATTGTTGTTATATACGAACCATTACACAGGTTAAATTAATAGTCAACTTTGTTTAACTTTTTTCAATGATTTATTGCGTTAAACAAATAAAATTAACTAGTGTTATGGCTTGTAGGTGGAGGTAACCTGGAGGACGATCTTCACAGTCCTGACATCAGGATTGAGAAGGACGTGTCTCTGCTAAAGATAGAGTAGTGTCTTCCAGATGGCAAAGACCCGCCTCAGGGTTATAA
Organism: Philopotamus ludificatus; assembly: GCA_022495035.1. Taxonomy (NCBI): domain Eukaryota; kingdom Metazoa; phylum Arthropoda; class Insecta; order Trichoptera; family Philopotamidae; genus Philopotamus; species Philopotamus ludificatus. Next base: position 12,751 of record JAGXCT010035744.1, on the reverse strand, counting down.
GGTCACTTAAATAATATTAATAATAATATAGTGTTATGGCTTGTAGGTAACATGCATATTATTTCTATACTGTAAGTCAACCACGACTGAGCTTAGTTAGTAGCCGGATTGTTGTCCGAAGATAACTATTAATTCAGTAAAATTAAGAAACACTGGTAGGGGATGTGTAAGTGGAAGAGACACATTACCTCCACATGTTTTATAAAAATATCTATGCAGGTAGTTTGGCGCGATGGAGTTAATTAATTTAATGCCATCTATCCTTCGGTTATTAATTAGTTAAAACAAATAATATCAATTTTAATCAAACTGAAATAATATAAAAAATTACCAGTGGCGTGGTTTGACACTGGGGGGGGAATATTAGTGTGAACAAATTATTCCCCTTGCTTCTTTAAAATCTTTATCCAATATTAAATAAAATTATTATAAATATTTCTTATTCCATCCATATATCGAAGTTAAATAAATAAATAAAAAATTAACCTCTAACGATTTTTTTTTCTTTTCTATATATTGTATGATAAATAGATGTATGATTCAATAAATAGTGACAATTTTTTTTTAAAATTGAAACACATAAAATCTTTATTCAAAGTTTAGTTTTTACTCGTAAGAAAAATGTATGGTTAGTTTCGTTTATTTGCAAAAATATCTTATAAATATTTATTAGTTATAAATAATACATTAAATATGTATTTGTGTGTGAATTTTTTATTAAAATTATGAAAGATGTTAAATATTTAAAAAAAAAAACCTCTTTTCACCATATTTTGTTCAGCAAATTTTAATAGTATATAGAAAAAACGGTCAACACTCAAATGATTAAAGGTAAAATTCATTAGATGGCCAGATATATTAGCTTGAAAAATACGAACTTTAAATAAATTTATTTAAATAAACCTTTAATGGACTATAGTATTTTTATCATAGCTATATAACATTTCAATGGGTTTGGAATGACTGCTTTACCATACAAGGATTACCAAAATTTGGGCTTTCATCTCCGTAATACATTTTTAAATTTCGGATACACCGTTACGGTCAAAGGACTAAGGACGCCGTCTTGTAAAAAGTGGTATCCAGCGGGAATGCGAGCCAAGTATGCCGTCTCAGCCCGGGCAATTCCGGGCATTCCCCACCCCTCGCTGCCTTAAACGTTAGCCATTTTTTGCGACAATTTGCTATACACGTCCCAGGCAGTTTGATGTGCCCGGAGTGCGGCATCACTTCCGGCAATAATCCCGTCGAATAATAACGTTTTCGTTATCCGAGGATTTCGTAATGGAGTCGGACGCGCGATGGCAACACGTGTTACTTCAGCCCCCACGACTTGCCTGCGGTTTGCCTGCGCGAGCAGACGACGTTCATTTATTAGTACAGCCTCCTATCTTGCCACCCCCGTGCCGCTCCTCTCCACCTCCCCACCCCTCTGTGATATATTGTTCGCTCAAATATTGTAACGTGTCATAATTTAGCAGTCAAGTGCTAAAATTGCAAGCTGTGGTCCTCCGTCAACGTCTCGGGCCTCTCAAGTTTCTTGCTTCTTGCTCCAAACTCTTGAATCATGACTCAATCGTTACGTAGACGTATATTCTTAACATTAATTTATGCACAAAGACTTGCCGGGATTGTGTTCCGGACCATCGCTAAAATGTTTTATGGCTCGTTTAATGGATACCATGTAATAGTGTTATCTAAATGAAAGTCTCGCAAGGCATGCTATAGCTTAAGTATAATATATACGCATACAGGTACATTCTTAAATAATAATTAAAACACTTTTATGTTTAAATAGTAATTAATGTAATTTTTTCTTAAACTTTATTTAACTTTTCTTATACAAAATAATTCCCCATATTATCTATAACCT
>JAGXCT010035744.1:0-10765 GCA_022495035.1 Philopotamus ludificatus | reverse complement strand
TTTGATCTCTTAGAAAATGTTCCATAGAACGAAATAAGTAAAAATCAGATGGTGCAAGATCCGTCGAGTATGGGGGATGCAACAGGGTAACTCATCCAAGATCCTGAAATTTTTCCAGGTGGCGATAAACTGTAGATTATGATCTATTCGAGTCTTTCTGCCAACTCCCTTGTCGTTTGAAGTGGATTTTGTTCCAACATCGAATTTAAAATGTCGTCATCAAAGTCGAAAAGCAACCCGCCCTTGATTCATATTTCAAAGACCTAATGTCCTAATATATTTCTTAGATAACATCAAAAATGCGATCTGTAAAATAATATTATACTTATATTATAATACATTTACATTTGTTAAAGCTTTATAATTCCCTGCTCACATGCAGGGAGTTACACTCATCCCTCGCTTAACACGGACGATAGGTTCTGCTAGATCACCGTGTTAAGCAAAACCGTGTTAAGTGAGACTAACAAATGTATGAAAAAGAGAGGATAGGTTATATTCAAGAAATAGGTAGATAGTACTAAAAATTTATAGAAACATTATGAACATAGATAAAAGATAATAATCAATCTCACTATCACTAGAAGATATTAATATGAGGATTTTCCTTTTTTTTATTGGCTGAATGTCATCATCACAACTACTTTCGATTACATTTTCTGTCATGTTCCGTCGTAGTTAAAAAAAATCGGTAATCCGTGATTGTTCATCTTTTTTATATTCTTGTAAGTCTCCTCATATCTTGCAACGCATTGTTTAATTACTCGTTAAAATTTCAAAGCTCGATCCATATCTGGATCATTATTTAGGAAATGCATTTCTATATATATTTCTTCCCATTTGCAACTTATTTTTTTTAGTTTTAGCAGTAATCGTTGAAATTGGACCATAACTTTCAGTGTCGCTTTCGGTATCGCTTATGATTTCAGGAGGAACTCCGGTAGTCATATCAATTAATTCTTCTTCATTTAACTCTTGTGCTTCAAACAATTCATAAATTTCGTTGATAGCTAAATTCTCCAATCCCTCACCTCCTATTGAACGTGCGATATTAATAATTTCTACAATGTCCCTACAAAGTCTAACGTCTACAAAGCAATATTTAATCGAAAAAAATATTTTTTTCAACAAAACTGAAACCGTTTTAAAGCGAAACCGTGCTAAGAGCGAGTATCGTGTTAAGCAAGGGATGGGTGTATATTAATCACAACAAGATCACAAATTGGTTTTGCTTCGCATCTTTCGCCTTGTTTCGTTCTAATAATATAAAATAGTTACATTGCTGTTGTGAGATGAAATATGCAAATCTATAAATATCTACAATATTATTTACGGATAACCCACGAGAGTTAAAAGTTTTCCGACGCCTGGCCTTCGTTATATGAATGGTTTTGATACGTTTATTCACCATTATCTAAAACACTACTCTCGAGATTTTATGTTTATTTTATATCTTATCTTAAATAAATATTTTTAGATGAATTTCATGATTTTCCGGCTAAAAAAGCCACTGAAAAATAAATGCTAAATAAAAGAATGATATTTGAGCAAGCCGACAAGTGAAAACAGTTTGTCGACGCTAGTAGGGGGAGACAAGTAGCGTCGATATTGGCGTACCCGATCCAATATACATTTATTGATGACGCCTTGCAGAGATGGGATATGCGAATCGGGACGGAGAGGGGGCGAGCTAATAGATTTTTCTTTCAATATAGAGGAAAATGACTGTAAATTGGATGTCAGAAAAAAAATGTATTCGAAATAATAAAAAAAAAACTTGTTTTGTTCGCCGCCAGAACAAGGGGAGTGTGGGAGGGGTCGAGTTGTGGGATTGCGCCCCCGTGAAACGGCGACACGAATTGTCGCTGAAATTCGATTTATTTCCGCGCGTTCTTGATGTCATCTACTTCTTCTTCTGCTTCTGGCTTTGCTTCTTGATTCGGCAGTCCGTGTGTTGAACTTCCGCGGCGCCGGTTTATTAAATTCAATACATCCAGCGTCGCGTACTTATTTGATTTTTCGGCAGCTTTCTCAAATTTCCGCCCCATTTACATCCCTGCAAACGTTTGCCGCTCACAAATAATTCAGATTAATTAATAAAAACGTACGTCTCAGCCCGAATATAACAACTATTAATTAATTCGTTAACAATGAGGGGCCCGAATCCGTTAATCAGCTCAACCCCGCATAATTTTAAGCGTATTAATATCGAAATATTACCACAGCTAACGAAATTTGCATTATGTACGTCTTGATCCAATTTGATTTCACGAGTATTATAATAGATTTACATATTGGCCATTTTATGTAATATATGCGCGTGTATAAAACGAAATCGCCTTTATGATATTTTAAATGTGGATATTACATTAAAGCCAACACCCATAATATCCAACTGGCGTCGCGGCGCTCTCCGGGCGTTGCCGAGAATCGAGAAAATTAAATAAGAACGAACATTCTCCTTCACGTGTTTCTTATATTTCTTATTACACGAAAACCGTATATAATTAAATTTTCTTATTATTTTTTATATACATTTATTAAAACACGATATAATAAACATTAATATATGCATTCGTATTGCAGTGACATCTATGAGAAATTGCACTAAACTGCGCTTTCCATTGCAAATTTTTCAATTAAAATATGAGAGAAACTCCATGTTTTAATATTAAATATTTAAATTTGCACTGGATATTATTTTAAATTTGTATAAGATACTTTAATATTATACAAGATTATTTGTGCAGTACTTGTAAAAATGAGTAATTACTATATCATAAATTAAGTCGAAGTATTTATTATTATTTTTTAAATACTTCTTTTAAATTGTTTAACATAAAATCAATTAACCTTAAAAATCAGATCAGATAATATTCAATAAAACGGTTTAATAATATTAATTGATATCTTTAATATTATTCAGGCATAGTACAGGCACAGCCAATTTAATTGGAGCATAAATATTTTGTTTGTGAAATAAAATAAACATTATAATTAACATTTCATAGATATATTAAAATTTAGTAATATGTTAAGAAATGAAACGCGAAATGTTTATATTTTTATGCAATAGATTTCCTATTACAAATAAAAATATAAGAAATACTAATAAAACTCAGCTTCTCGAAATCAACCACATAAATAATTTGACTGTTTTTAAAACAAACTACGTACGTTTTCACTCGCACTAGGCACATCATACCGGATGCGAGCGAGAAAAAACATTAAGCCGGTGAGAACAGAAAGCAATATTGTTGTGTTTATTTTTCTTTAGACAATAAAGGACAATGATTATTTATAATGTACAAAAAGTTTGCAACATGTAGGATTTATATTAAAGATTGATTCAAGAAAAATCAAAAACTTAGGCACGGCTAGATTAATTAAACTTTTTTAAATATTTATTGTATTAATTTAAAATATGGTAATAAGATATCCCAGATTTTTATTTGTTCGATTCTTATAATAACGTATAATATAAAAATACATTAATTATAAACATCCTTTGATGAGTGTGGACATACATATACGCCACACGCCCTGCCACCTTATTTTAAATGGCATACTTTTAATTTGGAATAAAATATTGTTATTTATTTTTTTATAAATACTACATAGATTTATCAATAATATGAGAAAAATATTTTATTTTTATTAGTTATTTTTAAATAAAAAAGGTAATCATTGCGAAAATAAAAAGCTGTGTCTGGAATGCCACTAATACCAATTTCTAGAATTATTATGTACTGTAAACCATGGGTTTTTTTTTATATTGCACTGTTTATGTCCCATACATAAAATGATACATAAATAAATAGCCTAATCTAGTTTAAATTGATATTGTGATTGTTTTATTATTTTAAAAATATAAACCCATCAAATAAACTAGCCCAAGAAGATAAAGATGTTAAACGTTTTTATTAAGAGCGAAGATGAAGAAGTCATTAAAGAACTGGATAATTTGGTCCATCATTTAAATATTTCTTTAGACGAAGAAAAGTTAACTCAACTTACGAGAGGAAAACGTCGCCGGATAGAAGAACTAAAATGAATATAGGTACAATTGATAAGCCTGATATAATGTCTAGTTTCATGGACTGCTCCCGAAAATCCCTCAAGTGGTATAAGAATGATTTTTCCGGCTATTAGACATGACCATTCTAAATCCATATAATCAACCGTGAAATTTTTCATTGATAAGCATTTTCTTGTATTATTTGCATATTATTATAAAATGTGTTATTTATCTTTTTCCTATGATATCTATTTTAATATTTTTAATGAAAATCAATTAATTTAAACTAATTGTAGTCAGAGTTATTCTTAATTAAGTAAAATACATACGAAATAATGATAAATATCAAAATACTGAATAATATTTTGCCGGAAAATATTTTCGGAAATACAATACTCGCGTCCATTAAAAGCGGCTAACGCAATTTTACAATTTTACACAGCGGCATTCAATATCTGGCAAACAACTTTAATATGGCCAAATACATAAAGCCAATCGTATTCATTACGCCCCTTTTCCGTAGTAAATACATTATTGGGTGAATTTTCCACTCCGGTATTAATGGACGGCGCGGCGCACTACTGTATCCGTTTCAAGGAAATTCAATTAAGCCGCTAAATTGTACGGCTGTAAAAAAGGGAGGGGGGCCCCGGGCGCCCAGTTCTAGTTGGGCGGTCCGTTTTAATTATTCAGCCATTACCAGGCGCGGCAAATATTGTGTGACCGGGCCCTAATTGGAATTCCATTCCGCATTTTTAATTAATTAGCAAATCAAACATTCCGCGAGACGAGCAAATACCGGACCCCGCCTTTCTTGAGACCTGCCCTTTCGGCGTTTGTCCACGGTTAAATTTTCATTGCGATCGTGAAATTTTAATTTGCAAATTTGTATAATAATTTTTTGATACGAATCCGTTTTAAAATTTATTAATGATAAATAACATTCGTTTTAAAACCGTGTTTGCATTTTCCGCTGTGTTTGCACGCGGATAATGACGCATATGGCGAAATTGCCAATTCATACGTTATATGCAATACATTTATATTACTGACGATAATGAAAATTGCAACTGATCTCGTTATTTCAAAATAAATAATACAATTTTCATGAAAAGTATAAAAAATAACAAAATAAAATATTGTTAAAATCAGTTTTTCGCGAGAATCAATTGAATCAACTTTCGCGAGATCAGATAAAAACCTGAAAAAACATCAAAAAGAATCGTATCTGGTATAATGAAACAGTTGAAAAAATACTGACGGAATATTACAGCAGAAATGTCTTCGTAATTAATTAATGAAATTCAAGAAAAGGTTGGTAAAAATGGAAAAGTAAATGTTAATAACAATTTTAAAGTTTACCTTCACCCGGAAAAAAATCAGGGAGCTTGATTTTGAAATTTAATATCACAAAATCCCATTCAACTAATATTTCATTATTCTATTGGCATATATTTAAAGTGTTATAATATCGAGAAAAAATTCGTAATTCATAAGATATAATTCTAAGGCCATTGGCCATTACTTCTTTAAAAAAATATATGGTCTTTTCCGAATTATTAGAATCCATCTTTTCCCCTCCCACACACAAAATCGTATGCAAAACACAAAAAACTAGTAGAATTAATATTTCATAGAATTAACAGTCACATTTTTAATAATTTAATTCAACAAACATTTTTTTTTATATTTCTCTATTACAATATAATTATTTTCCACTTCAGTGGAAACTGATAATGTCATATTTATCCACAAACTCGGCAAACCTCCTGACTACAAAGATAACTACCGCCCCAATATCTTTTTCTCCTCTATCGGTAAACTCCTTTATAAAATAAATAACAATAGGCTATTTAAATTAAAATCTGACCTCAAGTACTTCATTTGTCACTAAGTACTTCGTTTCTGAATTTATCGGAAAAGTATTAATTTCAAACACTCACTAATCATCGATATCACTCTTGCCAAAGTCTGGTCTAATTGTAAAACTCATCTCGGCTGGGTAACTATTTCCAAACATATTCAGTTTCTATAATCATTTTTAAAAAATCGATTATTTAATGTAAAATTAGAGACTAACTTCTCCTCCATCCACCTGATTACAGCTGGGCTCCCTCAATAATCAAATCTCTCCCCACTCTTGTTCTCGATTTACATACTAATATAGATATACAAATTATAAAATAATTAGAAATACACTGCCATAATCAACCAAAGCAAAAACCCAAACTCATATATAAAACGTTGCAAAAATACTTAAACAACATCCAAATGTTTTGTGATAAATGGTTAATACAAATCAACTCTTCAAAGATGCCAGCAATATTTATTTATTTATTTTAAATTAATAAATCCGTAAAATATTATGATTTGAAATAACCTTATTCCATAGAATTTTGAAGCAAAGTATTTCGAGGTCACTTTCGGTAGAAAACTCTCCAGTAAATTATATTATCAAAAAATCAACATTATCAACGCACTTCTTCGACCCCTTATAGGCAAAAATAATGATATTTCCTAATCAACTCCCCTACCGGACTAAAGCCAATATTCATGTCAAGAAAATTTTATTGTGTTTATGGTGGAATCGTCGAGGAATAATCCACCACGAGCTGATGAAGCGCAACAAAACGATTACTACCGATACATACTTTTAGCAGCTGCAAATAGTTCATGAAAAACTACTGGAAGAGCGTCCTGCATTCGTCAATCGGAAAGGCGTCGGAAAACGCCAGACCATACACGGCAAAAGTGACAAGAAAAAATTCTGGAGCTTAACTGGACTGTTTTGCCATATCCACCCTACTCCCCAGGTCTTGCTCCTACGGACTACCACCTTTTCTGTTCCTTGCAGAAATTTTTGAATGGAAAAACTTTCATTAATAATGAACAAATAAATCATGCGCTTGATACTTTCTTTCAGTCCAAACCCACCAAATTTTATCAGGAGGGGTTCAATAAGTTGGCAATAAGATAAGAGAAGGTTATATAAGAAGGCATGATAAACAATCGGAATTTATTTATTTAAGCTAAGAATAACTTCTTCGCTTTTGTGTCTGGTTCACTTGTTTTTAAGATTTTATTTATCTGTATTTGTTCATAATATGAATCTGTTTTTTGTTGTTATCGATATGTATGTATAGTATACCATAATAATTCGGTAAAAAGTAAAAAGGACACAGCCCAATATACCCGTAAGTTCACGGGCCATGATGAACGGTTATGGATAAAAGTGAAAATTAATAGTAATAATATATTCTGAGGACCCCGAGTTAAACCACTATTTTATAGTTTGACCACCTCTTCCCATTTAATATATTAATTTTCAATACCCTTTTTGTAAAAACTATATTTTATGTTTAGCTTTCAATCACCGATTCATTTCGTATTTTTTGTTTCTCAGGGAGTGCTCCATAAATTAAAAAAGATGATAGTCGGACAGAGCTATGGCGTCTTGTAATTACGGCGTATAATTTATAAATTTATACATATTTCAATTATATGTATATTTTAAAAAATATTTATTAATAAAAAAATTGACATAAAATGATTTTTCTCTTGAAACTTATTTCCTAAAAGCTCAAATCCAATAACAAACGTCAGACGGTACAGATTAAGTTGACGAAAAAACTGTACGTCTGCGAGACGCTTTTGTCATAGACGGCGGAATGAACCTCGCCAAGTACAAAAGCCCTGGGGGTGTTCTTTCGTTATTGCATTTAAGTTTCATCTTCACACCGCTCATAGGAAACTGGAAGACCCAGGTCTGAGTCTAGTGCCGTAGTTTCGCTCATTTAAAACCCCGTCTCATATTTAATATTCATGAAAAGAAACGACTCCGCCGGTCGACTTATTGCAGTCGCACTTAACGAGATGCGATACGAACGCAATAATAAAATCTGTTCGTAATTTTCCACAAAGACGCCTTTAACATGTAGCGTCGCCGTAAAGGGCTCCCCATCCATTTCAGCGTGTTTCTTTAAATCGTCCTTTCGGATTATAAGATAAAAAGTAACATGAATACATTCTAAAACGTAACGCGGATAGATAACAGTTTATTAGTGGCAGTCACATCAGAGTTATAAAACGTTATGGCGTTGACTCCACTTTAAGAATGTTACTTAGCTCGGGTAATCTTTAAGATATACAAAAATGAACTGGCATACATATGTATGTACACGTATACTTTGATTTAAACGATACGCCTTGTACATAAAATGGGCTTTTGACTCAAAAACGAGCTTAAAACTTAAAACTTCTTTATAATAACAAAAAAATTAACTGAAATTATCGTAATATTATTATAAATTAGGATAGATAAAAAATTGATTACGTTTATTCTATCTACATTTATTATTAGTATTAAAACATACATTGCGCAATCAAGTAATAAATTAAGATATCATGAACTGCTATATTTTTTGGAAATTTTCCGGTATTTTCCGGTTCACTCTAGAGATAATCTGATTTTTATTAAATATATAGTTTAAGTTTAAAATTAATAAAACGGAAAAGGTGTTTTTCTCCTATTTATTTTAATTATGATGCTTTAACAGAGTAAGAATAATTTTAGAAAAGATATTTATGAAAACTTGGAATAAATTTTTTTTAAAATATTCGATTTTTTATTATTAATTCTTTAAGATAAATAAATAACGACATATTAGATCTATTATTTCAAGAATAGCAAATATGTTATTAAACGTTTTGAATAATATATCTGCTGGCTCTGTAAGAAGTAGAAAAACTCTCTGAATAAAATATTTATTAAAAAATAGTGGCTATTTTATTAGCAACACTATTATATAAGAATGATTATGCTATTATTAATACTAAAACGTACAAGATATCTATTTTATTATAATTATTATTGCAAATAAATTCCATTTAACATGAACCATTATGCCAATTCAAATTTGGATTTTTCCCGTCCCAGAATAAATTCGATATTCCGAGTTTATTTTGAATCGAGTATTCGTGGATAATGCAATGAAATTCTCCAGAAAAAAATAAAGCCCCGCTTCCCGGAAACGTATAATAGAATTTATCAATTGAAAAAACGTCAAACAGCGAATGTAATTCTATTGGTCGTATATAATTTATTTTTTTAAATCAATCACCCTGTACATGCATCGCCGGCGCGATGATATTTTGATTGCATATAATTCCTCGACTAACGCTCAATGTATATCATTTTAATTAATATCAAAAGCTTGTGAAAATCTCAGGCATTTTCCGGGAACGTCCTCTTGACACCTGCCGGAAATTCTTATTAAAATTAAATTAGTGATAAAGCAACCGGCACCGGGCTAAATTACATAACCCGATCACTACGCCAATATAAATTTCACAATAATAAAAATACATATATAATATATTTTCATTTTATTGCGAAAATACGTATTGCAAGGAGTCATATATCACGTTATATATTTTTTATATTTTTTTTATAACGTCGGTTTTTCACTGTTCCACCGCGTTAATATTTCCTCCCTAGTGGAAAAGTCATAAATATCGCCACCGGGCTTGTGATATTACGAAAGAGTTCTGAATATTGAATGAAGAGGTCACCCTCGCTCATTATCCTTTGTACGGGGGATTCTTCCAAGAAGGCTGTATTGAAGAGAAGAAACGCCATATTTTCAATTACCACCCAAATTAAAAGGCTTTTTAGTTGTCGGGCCGGATATTGGCATCGCCTTTCGCGTCATAATAATGCTTTGATGGTGCAGTCGTTTACATCATGCAACGCCGACATACATACATACAGAAAAATATCAAAACGACGCTGAAAATCACTTCAGGAGATTATTAAAAACGACACTAATAACAACTTTTTCTGGAATAGAAGAACAAAAAATTACTACCTTTAAAACATATGTTCATATGTAAACTTTGATTGCAGAACGACGATATATAATTGCGTTGTATTTTGTGTATAAAGCAGAAATTCAGTAGCGAAAGGGTTAAAATATCATAAATTTCACAGCTAAGATGTATGCATTTTTGTGAAGTTTGTAATATTAATAAAAATGAAAGAAAACCAACGATTTTCCTTAAACATTTATTTATAAGAAACAGTTGTTTTACCTTTTTAACCCCCTACATATCGTTTTAAATATTATATTTATTTATAAGTAATCAGGGTTAAAACCCTTTTTACTTTAAAGCCCATGAATGTTAGCCCAAGAGATTTTGATAGGCAGCTCTAGAGGCCAGAAGTCATGGCCCAAAGACGGAATAAGTTCCAATCGGGCGTAGATAAATTTTACAATTTTTTTTTAAAAGACATTCGGTCGGTTTTTTTTTCCTCGGTTTTTCCTACATATTGTGACCACGTTTTTTTGTTTTATGGAACTATTATATTTAAAAAACTATGTGACACGTATTTTAATTTAATAAAAATAAAAAAAAATCAATGAATTACTTATTAATACAAATAACTAAATAATGAACCGTGGAAAAAAATAGTGAAGTGTAGCGGAGTGTCCTCAGTCTGCGGCGGGACTTCACCGAATGTGTGTGTCATTTACGCGTTGTATTAAATAGTTAAAAAAATCTAAATTATAAAGCATGGCATTATTATATTTTTTATTATTAGAGTAATGCGTTTTTAAAAGAAAAAGTATATCAATAATTATGAAGAAATATCTTGCCTTAAAATGCTTAGAGTCTATTTTTCGTTATAAATAGACACCCTTCGGACGACACGGTTGGTTTCAAGCCGCCTTGACGGATCGATTAAAA
>JAGXCT010035743.1:33810-66109 GCA_022495035.1 Philopotamus ludificatus | reverse complement strand
AAGATTATAAGAACGGATGGAAATTATATAATTGATTAAATAAATAATACAAATCCAAAAAAAAAATATTTAATTTTATATGTAAAAAACGGTCATAACTTTTGCATCAACCCAATATAAAGATGCTTCTTCTTTACATTCAGTATTAGTCTTGAGAGCATACAGTAGAAAGCTCTTATATTTTTTTAAATGTTGTCGATAATGTTCATTTACATCCCCGTGTTGTAGTCTGAAGACGACAAGTTAAAAGTTATAATTGTCACTGATCCCATGTTAAAATACCAGAGAGATCGCGGCGAAGATGAGAGTCAACCAACCAACAATATTGAGAAATCTTGCATCGAATATATATGGTGTTGCGAAAAAAATCATGATTTTTTTTGCATCGATTAGTGACTAGAGATGAGAGAAGGATGGTGTAAAATAATATAACCCGAAAAATTCATACTTCTATTTAAACAAGCCACATTAACATCTTGGATGATCAAAAATTATTTAAAAAAGTAATACTTTGTGTTCGTTGGGATTCCAAGGGTATTGCGTATTTCCAACTCTTAGAACGTTATTAAGTAATTACAGGGAAAGGATATTGTCAACAATCCATTTAAAAATAAATAAAATATTGATAAAGAGTTTATCAATATCTTGACTTGAAAAGCTTGGGTTCCATTTTCCATTGTAATTAGACCCCCTTCGTAGGACCCGGTTGGTTTCGAGCCGCCATGACAGATTGGTTAATAAGTTAATAGAAAAATAGGATAATGTTATCAAAACCAATGAAAATATTTAATTTATTATATTAATAAAAAAGTCTTAAACAAATGTGTTTATTTCATATAAGCAACCCAGTAAATTTTCTCATAACTATTAACATTTGATATCAAAAATAATCAAACTCCAAATCTTAAAATATATTAAAACTACTTTGCATTTGATTCCCGACCACTACTTTTTTTTCCACGTGTCCGAAGAACTAATTTATTATTTTCAGCTTATTAATAATTATTTTGACTATTCATATTCAACAAAATCTATATCAAAACTGCCTGCATTAACAATACAAATCTCCACTGTGTGCACAGACAGAGAAAACCTTGATTAATCCAGCCATCGCAAACGTTTCAAGCTTATATCGTTTTGAATTTAATAAACTGTAATTATTTTCTTCATTTGCAAGAAAACTTCTTTACAGTTAAAAATATGTTGTATTCCACGTGAAAATAAATTATTACTTTTGCTAGGTTAAATTTATTTTTTTAATAATCAAATAAAATAAATAAAGATAAACATTACAATGACCAGCATTTCTGAAAAAAAATCTGCAAAATTATTTGATGAAGAAAATGCCAAACCGAATGCAATAATATCGACAAAAATAATTTATTTTAAGTCCAAGCTCTCATTGGAAAGCATCTATCATTACATGATGGAATAATTTGAAATTATCATTAAACAATTTAAACTTTTAAAACAGATTTTTTTTATTTATCAACCATTCCTTTAAACAACTGCCCTGAGTATAAATCATGTTCTAAAACAAATCCAGGATATGTCAATCGAAATCTTGAACGGCATTCGAGGTAACATCACATTAACGTCCACAATGCGATGATTAGATGACAGCTAATTTAATCAATGGCACGTGAATTTGCGATATGGGCAGCTGTCCACACTTGACTGCACTATCAAATCAATACAACTATATATATTTGCACCCACACACGCAATAATAATATAACAAGATCGATATTAAAATTCAGATTTTTAAGTGGCACTCAAATTTATAACGAAACGATAAACGCGACGTATACGGCAGACCAACGATATCGACCAAAGCCCACCCTCTCCCTCCGATGTTAACAATGTCCATTAAAAGTTATGACTTTTCACAAAATGCAACACCAGACCGTTTTATGCTGCGTTACCGGTCTGCAAATTTATGTGGCATCCTTTTAATGGACTCGGACATTCATTAGCGGCCTCATTTATCCCTTACCCATCACATTTACCGGTAACATCAATTCGCCAACATACTGACCCCCTGGCATAGAATAAAATACAAAATATAAAAAAATAAATTAAATTATACCTCAATCGAAAAACTGAATACCACAATAAAACCATAATCCAATAAGCGAAATAAACATTATGGAATGCTTTGCCGGGAATACGTGCTAGCGTGTCCAGTAATTAGTTTCTATTAGAGGAGTTCAATACAAATTACAGAGCACTGACTATGTATATATGCATATGTAATTGCTATGTGCAAAATTAGCGAAATCATTTGGACTGGCTTGTTTCAGACGCGAAATAACAGGGCTGACGATTCAGCAATTTGTTGTATATTTTAATAAATCGATGTAATGGTTTAATTATTGTCACAGATTGCATGAAACCATCTTGATTAATGCATTACAAATTAATCACGGTGGCATTGTGCCATCGTACACCTCTGCTAATGAGAGAATTTCAGTTAAAATTCATTCTGCATTCAATTAATGTGTTAATTCAGATGTTACAATTTACCAATAACGAACCCAAAATCTTAATCTAGACACCTTAATTTTGAATTCAAATATCAGAAATTCATAACGAAGAAAAACAACATATATTACAATAAAGCGGTAAAATTAATTCTGGAATTCATTTAGGCTTAATATCTTAAACATATATTTAATTCCCTTATTTATGTTTCACACAATTTTTATTTACACGTAAACATATTTTAAAATGGCCACATACTAATGGTATCGAAAACTATTCAACGATGCATTTAAAGTCAATTTTTTACTCGGATACTGTGCAATAAGCCAAATTTCATTTTTTATCTTTAATACTATTGCTTAGATTATTATATTATTAATTAAATTAATGGCTAAGCGTAATGATGAAGCGCTAGATGATTTAGCAATCAGGACATGAACACAACCAACGCAACAAAAACCATTGTTGAAATTTATCTGAGAGTTTTCGTAGTAAAAAGATGTAAGTTTTTTTATTTTTAGGTTTTTTTATTTAAAAGACAGTTATACGTCAGATTGGTCCTCAAAATTATAATATAACATATTGAAGAACCTGAGGGTATTAGATTTTTACCAAAGCATGAGGTATTTATTTTGGTCTTCAATGCAGAAGAGTTTCAAACAATGAGTAATTCTTCTGCCACACGCGCCCTCACAAAATAAATATGAAGCTTTAATATATTTAAAAAAATATATATAGCTCTTGAATTTCCTTCGTCTTTGCCAGCTCCTGTTCCTTTAGACTGTTATCATTACAGATCGATGAAATACTTATTAATGGCGAAGAAAATATATTATATAACACAATATAGACAAACCCCCTCCTACTTGCCTAAACACAGTTTAGAGGGTAAAATCTGATACCAACATGGTAGAAGATGTACGTCCAATGCCAGCAATGGCCAAGAGAGGGAAACTCTACAAAAAACCGCATACCAAGACGGTTTGGGTCTCCGCGGTAAGGACACGAAAGGGGAGCCCTCACATCACGTATGAGACTCAGGTTCCTTTGGCCTCGACTGCCATGCGAGAGTTTGGTAAGGTCCATGCCCTCAGCGAGTGAGAGCCTTGTGACTGGCAAATGATGATGATGATATATATAATGTAAAAACAGCTTTTGAAATTCCTCCAAATTCTCGCGGCACGTATCATCAGTATACGTGTCACTCGCACTAGGCACATCGTACCGGATGCGAGTGAGAAAAAACATCGCGCTCGTCGCAACAGAAAAAAATATCGTTTATTTATTTTTCGCAATTGCGGACAATAAAAGTCAATGATTATATATTATGTAGACTTTTAGACAAATACAAAAAGTTTGTGACATGTTAAAGAGTTATTCGAGAAAAATTTAGGGTCCCAAATAAACACGGCTAGGTTAAGTTGAATAAATAAACCATGTAGCCATAACCATATTTTTTTAAGGACAAGATCGTAAAAAAATAAGATAACGTAGGCCAAATATCAAACTAAGATATTTACCCGGGAATTCTACTCATAGAAACAGGTTCAATTTTTTTACATAATATTTATAGACATTTTGGTGACATTTACAAAAAAAACTTTTCATTTTTAAATTGATTAATAATGAATGAATAACACTAGTGTGCCATAGCACATTTTGCATTGTCTTGTGGCACACTAGTGTGCCATGGCACAGCGGTTACAGAGCCCTAATTTAAATTATAAATTTTGATCTTGATCGATTATTAAACTTTAATTTCGCAAATAAAGATTTATTTTTTTTAAAAATAGAGACTCGATGCCCGAAAATTTAATGTGATTATTTTTGTAAATATTTACTAGTTTTTGAGAAATAAATAAAATTTTATAAATATTTTTTAGGAAAACCTATCAATGTGGTATTGAAGTTATTCACAAATATTTGATAATTTTGTGAACGAATTATCTAAAAATAAAAATAACAAAAATAATTGTACTCTTCCAATGTATTTGTGGTACACCATAATTATTTATTAATAAACGTATTATAGAACAGGTTAGATTTTGTATTGATGCGATGAATTTTTAACGAATATTTTGGCGAATTATATGCATCATTATGAGTTTTTGCGCAATTTTTTAAATTGATATTATATTAAAATTATTAGAACTAATTTACCGTTAAAAAAATATATTAATAAAAATTAAGGATAATCGAAAAATCGTATGATATATTTGTAAATATATTTACAATATTTAAAATTGTAGTCAGCTGAATTTTCCATTGCAAATATAACAGAGAGAGCCTATTTATTTACATACGAATTCCTGCTTCGGAATCGGCAAACAATGGTCAGTTGGCCGATTGTAAAGTTTCAAATTGCAAATTTTAATGGTAGTCAAATAACATTGGAAAATGCCAAAATTTTACATAGCGTTTCGTGGATCTACGTTGTTTGTTCAGATCGCACATTGCAAATCAACGAACTTATCGAGACATGTCTTTGAATATGGTGTGCTTAACAGTATACACCGAATTTTACTTTATGAAAGTTGGCAAGTTGGGGTCGTATCAGAATCTGCGGGGTGGCCCTCGGGGGTGACGCGTTCGTTAGTTTGATAACCACTGCCACAGTCGATGGGCAAAGTTTTGGTTTGAACACCCATCTCGATATTCAACATATCGCACATGTGTAAATTTAGGCTGTGCCCCCAACTTTTTGATTTGAAAACTATGTCTCTAGAATAAATAGCGGCGATGCTGGGTCCTTGTGCGGTTTCAATTATGTATGACCTGAATAAACTAGAAAAGAAAGATTTAATTCACATATAAGTAAAAGTAAATTCACTTCGATAATTGATAAAATAATATATTATATTGATTTTTTCTAGCTTTTTAAAATCGATAACCATGAATTGTAGAAAATTTGCATTTGTTACATTTTAGAGAATGTTTTTTTCTAGCAATGCCAATTCAATTTGTCTTTGTTAATCCTCGCATTTGGGTTACATTTGACCAGTGTAACAATTGTTTGCTAAAACGGATTTGTACCCGGGGAGTATTCCGTGATTAAATCCGCTCGGATATTGTTTCGCTGTTAGAGTGCACAGGAGGCGGACATTGTTACAGTTTACGTGCCACTACTAACAACGCTAGTGCTACTCTGGTGCTAATTTTTTAACGAACCCGATGGGCAAACTGGCTGTTAAAAATCGAATTAAATATACATACAAAAAGTTAATTGCTCAGTAACTAAAAAAACTGAATAAACAATTTTTAAACACGCATAACGTTTATAATTTATGGATTCTACGCATCAAATTTTTTAAAAACTAAAATTTTCACAAAAACTCATATCTTCGATATCGACGACACATTGTTATTTAAAACCCCCCAGCAACATAAGCATGATGGGTTTATTTAAATGTCTCATGCACTGAACAAGCAAAACAAACTACAGCAAAAATATATGTGCAGATATTTGTTTGCAAGACAAAGCCTGTTTTGCACCAAATAGAAACCGGAGACAAAACATGGATAGTTTACGATAAAGTAAGAAGAAAAAAGCAAAGTCTCTTTAAAAAACAAACACCCATTTCAAGCCAGAATTAACATTTCGAAGGCTATTTACTATAGATTTTTAAACCAAGCGTAATTATAATAAATAAAAATAATTGAAGAAGTGTATTGTCGATAATTAGACACATTGAATCAAAAGCTGGAGTAAAAGCATCCGAATTTATTTAAAAGAAAAAGAGTTATTCTCTATCACAATAAAGGAAGTCCTCATAAATCGATTTTTTTTAATTAACATTCAAGAATCATATAAAAATAATAATGCACTTGAAGTAAATAATTAATTAGGTTAATATTTTAAGTCGAGCCCTTTAGCTTTCTTAAGACATTGCCTACGGGGCGAATCGCAGGCAAACATTCGCTGAGGCGAGATTCATTCTGATTCCCACAGGGTCTGAAAATAAATCTATTACTAAATCTACTAAGTATCTAACCCAAAAAAAAATTGAAAAAACGAAACTTTGTAAAAGTTACAGCCGATCAAACGTGTAGTGTCGGCTAGCGTGTGATATGCGCGCCCCGGACATACACAAAAACGCTTTTGACATGGAATCCACGACTCCCGTGGATAATGAGTTAAAAAAAATCGAAAAATTTCTTAATTATTGCGTAATGAGGATAACTATTTTAGAATTTATAAATAAATTGAAAACATTCAATTTTATGCCTAGTAAAAATATGGTTTTCACTCAGATAACCTACATATTTAAACTTTTAATTTTACTCTCATGCCATAAATGAAAATTGCATTTCATCAGTGCTTTTCAAATGTAGAAAAAATCATGGTGCTAAAATATGATGAATCGGAGTCTATTTTAAATTGGAATGGACAATTTTTTGAAAAATGGAAAATTTCAGCGTATTATTTTCATCAAACCTCTTGTATTAAACTACATATTTTTTTAAAATATATAAAGCTAAGGATTTACCTTTGTGCAAAGGTTTTTTTAAAACTTTTGCTGGGATCGCCAGCAAGGTCACTTAATCTTTCGCCCATCAAATAAATTACTAAAAATACTCGGACATTCATTTTGGTTTCAAAATCTGATTAAATCAAGAAATTAAAATATAATAAACACTTTAACTAAAACAACACTTAAAAATTAATAATGATACATAAAATATTTTCAAATATCCGAACCAGTGTTAACCATTGAAGAACAATTGCAAAACCTTGGCTTTGTTTTTGAATCGAACATTCCATGAAAACAAAGATGTGAAATTATTTGTTTGCAAAGACAAATAATTAAGATGGTAAACAAAATGACTATCTGTATTTTTAATCGTCGCTCTATTTGATCATCATTTTTATAGTTTCATGAGATACATTCCAAGATTCTATACCAGGGATGACGAACGAGTACCCCGCGGGTCACGAGGTGACCCGCGTGTGAAATTATCGAACTCGCTTAAATTTTTACATATGATTGTAAAAAGCCTTCATTAAAAAAAAAAATGATTTTTAATCTGCTAATATTATCACTAGATGCCGCCACATCTTTAAAGAACTAGAGTGTGATTATGGTTATAATAGCGATAATTTCACTGCACCTAATGTTAATAAAACTTGTAAGCCTATTTAATAAACCTATGTGACCCGCCACATGGATTTAAAAAATAAAAATTTCAAATTTGACCCATTTGGGAAAAAGGTTCGCCATCCCTGTTCTATACCATAGTTTTTTTAATATAATGGGATCAATATGCTGTATATTTGATGTGTAATATGCTAATTATTTTTAATCGTTTAAAATTTGCATCGGAATATTGAAACATAAGACTTAAGGATTTTTAGCTAGAATTCCTCCGTTTTCCACGAAGTGAGAAAAGGTAAGGAATATGAGAGAAAGTTAAGTGGAGAAAGAGTCTTAATATGCTCATCAGAGTCTCCATCGAAAGCTTATAATATTTATAGATGAGAATGGAACATCCCCATGCATGAGAATAGTTTCACGAAATTTCTCATTTTTATTATTAAATACATTTTTAATTGAATTATTAGTTATAATCCATTATATATTGCTAAATTAATAATCCTAATAAATAAGAGAAAATTTTACTACATATATATACGAACCATTAATTTAATACACTAACTCGACTCAATCCGGCGCTTAAAATAAAGTTGGGGAAGATCCTTCGGCGGGCTGCGGTTACCAAACTACTATACGTATCGGAGTCACTTGGATGAACAAAGTTACGATTGCCATTATTCACGATAATAGTTTAACATAAAATCTGTTTGGTATTCGCTGCCGAAATTTAGCAAAAACTTTGCCATCAAACGCGACACGCATCGCTCAAAAGCCGGATTAAATGCGACAAAAATAAAAACTTTCGCAAAATAACACCAACTTTAAAATTTAAAGTGTCGATCCGTGTATATTTGGGCTCACTTTGATAACAAAGGCACAGTGGTCCTGGCCAGAGGTACTTGGCCGAACTTTCGACGAGGCGAGAGGCGGGGGCAGGGCCTCCGACTGGGAAACGGCAAAGTTGAGAGCAAACGAGCAAGTTATCGGTGCAAGCTGATCACGCATACTTACTTGCATACCTGAAAACTTCCTAATTCTATCTCGCAATAGCAGTACTCTGAATACTGCCGCTGTGTGCCGGCGGTGTACACAGCCGCCTTGGTACACGAACTGGATGGGTGGCGCAGAGGGGAATCTCCGACTGCGGTGATTAATGCACTCGGACCGACTGTGATAAACCACCGCCCCTGCTGAAATATGATCTGCAAATTAGGTCTAAACTGCAAACAAATTTACGAATTGCGGAAGAAGCCTTGATGTATAGATGCTGTCAGTGGGAAGGGTGAGAAATTGCTGACATCATTTACTTATTTATTTTTAATCATTATCATTCTCAAAAATTCAAATTTATTATAATATCCAAGCATTTGTATTAAAGTTAAATGTTGAATTAAAAATTAGGCGCTGAAAATTTTCTGAAAATTTAGAGAATACAAAATTAAGTAAAGAAGATTTTATTTTTATCAAGAAAATATGGATTGAAACCAAAAATGTATACTAAATTGTATAGGATGTTGAACAGTTGAACTGTGATGGCTAACCTTTAGCACGAAAAAGCAACTAATATGGTAGAAATAAATATAGTATTTCTAAAATTAGTAGCGCTAAAATTGAAAAAAAATCCACTAAAAGGTTAAACGAAACTCCAATTAAATGATTTAATATTAGTAGTAACAAAAATAGTTAAATAAATAGTTACTTAAGCGAGAATTTTCCGCACTTTTACCGCTGATTCAACTTACAGTGGACAGCTGACGTTCAACAATGTGAGGTGTTGGAAAAATACTTGAGAAGTGTAAAAAAATGATAGTATTTAATTTTTTTTCGTTTCGGCTCAATTTAAAAAAATATCTAAGTTCGGTTTCAGTTCTTTTCAGTTTCAGTTTGGCTCTAAGTAATCATTTTTAAAATGTTTTTATTAGTACTAACGTATAATAAACCGACATAAACCGTTATTTCTTTTTAATACGGCTCTAATTTTTCGTTCCGACAATAATAATAATTTTTGGATTTCTATTCATTTCCGTTTTAAAGCTCTGTTAAAAACAATTAAATAATTATCAATCTGAGCTGAATAAAAAAACTGAAAAACCCTGTTATATTTTTTTTCGTTCAACCTGAATGAAATCCAAGAAATTACCGCTTTCTTGAGAATAAGAATGTGAAACTTTTTTCAGCTGAATTAAATAGAATCTTTTAGTTACTCTCATTATATTATTTTTACAATTTTATTAAAAGAAATATTATTAGGAAAAATAAAAAGAAGCATCTATAGGGTTTAAAGTGACGACATTTTTTTAAATAAATAAAAAAACTTGGTTCAAATTATTTGCTAAAAAATCTTTTGGGCCAATGCGTCTGGCCCACGAAGTGGAAAAGTTTAAGTTACTTAATATGTTAGTAAAATAAAAAAAAACTTCTAGTCTTTTAACAATATTTCGAATTAACGCGAAATAATATATTTTCATATATTTTTATTATTATATTAAAAATCCCAGACTTTTCATTTTTCTCAAAAAAATCCCTATTTAGGTATTTACGTGATATCCAACAGCGACGCGTTCAACTCAACCTTAAGGCAAGATTGCGCTGGTTGTCTTCCAGGATATCTAAGCGACTTCGAGTACGGATGAGGTCGTCAGCCATAAGCTTGGGAAACATGGGAAACCTTTTCAATGGCCAGGAATAAATTTGGCATCCAATATGTCACACAAAATTGTGCAAAAACTTCAATATTTTTTTATTAAAAATCGTATGAGGTTTGATGGACATGGTCCAGTTAGTGCAACTCTTCGGCCGATGCTCTTCAGCTGATGCATCAGCAGCAGTGGGCAGGTGGGCCAGATTGACACGTAGATAGTGGCGACCTCGGCGCACCGCGGAGCCACACGGCGACCACCGCAGGCAAACACGACAACCGTATTTATTCAAGTGTGCCGCAGAGATAAGTGGCGTGATTCATTTGGCCGCGCCACAGCCTGCAGCCGGAGGGGCTAATGTGGCCAACTTTATGTGTGGTACACCCTGTATCGTAAAGTTGCTACCCCTGCGCCACTGCTAATCTTCCACTGAATGCTAATGAAACTCATTGAAAATTAATTAAGAGCGCGCGTGCGACGCGGGGGATGCAAGTGTTATAAGGGAGGAAAAGCATGGTTTTCCGACGCAGCATACTGCATGACATGCGATGCACACTAGATCGATCTGCGGTCCCCATCGGGGACAATGGGCGAATTAGTTGAGAGGCGAATGCGTCACGCGCATGCATAATGCGCCACTGTGCTAAATCAATCAGCCAAAAGCACGAATGTCTCTAAATATATGGAAATGGCTTATGGAAAATCTACAATGTGTAATTAATAATAATAAATTAAATTATAACGAAAATAATAGCTTAGCTGAAATGAAAACATTTTAAAGAATTTAAAATTTATCGCTACTTCACGCATTTAATCAATGTGTGAAGGCAGTCTACATTACAACGAAGAAATTCTATTGGGGATTTCTCCTTGGGGAATAAAGCATACAAAATAGTCCAAGACAATCCACAATTTGCCTTGTATGAATATACTAAGTGATGAAGAAGAAGATGAGACCTGTAGCAACTTTTCAGACTCCCGTTTGAATTGACAAAAGATTCACTCCGTCATGCAACATTGATAATGTAGAATACATATTACTCCAAAATTAACAAACAGATCTAACGTTGTTTGCTACTTTTTAAACTTAGTCTAATGCAAGAAATTAAATTTTAATTTGAGTAATTCATCGTTAAAGTATCTTAATGGGAAGATACAAAAACAAGCTTGACTTTTATGAAACAAAAGCTAAGCTGGTTCTAGCGGTACGGTTCATAATATTAAAAAAAAGTTATTTAATCTAGCCGTGCCCATGGGATTTATTTGGGGCTCCAAATTTTTCTCAAATAAATCTTTTAATTTAAATCCCACATGTCACAATCTTTTTGTATTTTTCTAAAAACCGTCAAAAGAATATATATTAATAACAATCATTGACTTTTTATTTTTTTCGCAATTTTGCGACAATAAAACAACAATGCTCGCTTCTGTTGCGGTATGTTTTTTCTCGCTCACATCCGGTACGATGTGCCAAGTGCGATGAAACGTATACTAGTGACATGCGCTGGCGGATCGTCTCAACATACACAGAGTATTGCAAAAAAAAGATTAAATCGATCGGTTTCTTTGAAATCGAATTATTAGGGATGATAAATGGGTTCTCTAATCGAACGTTACGAAAAAACAATAATGGTTAACCTCTGGACAAAAAGCAGTTCAAACCCTGAAACCGCACAAAAAAAATATTTGTGTAAAGGGATTGAAAAGGAATAATTTAGGTTGAATTATTGAAATATGGCGAAACGATTACTGCAGAATTGTATTATGAGTCCGGAAATACGTTAAAAAGGCCAGAACTAGAGAAAAAAACAAAAAATAATCACGATATCGCAAACAAAAAAAAAATAACAACCTCAAATTTTAATAAACAGCTGAGAATTGTTTCCATTGATAAAATACGATTCTGGGTATCCCTAATATATTATATTAATATATGCAATTTAGTCGGTAAAAAAATGAATAATACTAAAGTTATCACTTAAAAAAGGATTCTCTTGCATTTTAAGGACATGAATAACATCTTGTACCATAATACTTTTACATGGTTTACACACATAATTTTGCGGCAAAGGGTTAGCCCATGGCATCTCCGACGAATAATGCTACGTCGCGCCATAACTCGTTGACACCTCGCCGTGAAATATTTACAACTTTTATGATAAAAATTGCCACGGTGGCCGTGTGCCGCCGAAGGAAATGGGACACCCCACGCTCGCCTCACCAGTTTTCAGCTGAAAATCTTCAAGCGTTGCAGTGTGTAGCAGGTGCGCGGCGTGCATGACAATGACGTTGAGTGCAATCCCACTACAAAAGTGGCTGCGCTCCACTGCGAACATGGCGCAGGCCGTGTGTTATACGGATGCAAACGATCCGGATAATGTCGTGTCTGTTGTACAATTGCGTTTCAATGAGTTAAAAGCAACCGTCCCTACTCCCCCTACCGCTCGATCAGACTTTAAAGTTTCGATGGCTTCTCCGTCCCACTCCAACTCGAGGACAATTTCGAATTGAAGAGCCAAGTATCAACGGATGATGGGAACAAGACAAGGCTGCTCGTTGGCAACTGTTAGATGTTAGTGTCATAATACGTGACGCTTAAAATGTGCACATGCAACATTAACGTCATGAGGTGTGCACACTACGTATTCGAGCAATGGTTCTCTACTTGAACATCCACAATTCATAGACAAGATTTTTTTTTCAGAAACAAGATCGGTTTTTCTTAACATATATGGTCAAAGTCCTGTTTTTAAGTTATCAAGATGACTTTGATACCACTAGCAATGCCTGCACGATGTCTATTATTCCAGGTATTCAAATTGTTTTGCGATGGACCGCGGAGCCTATTCCGAATGCACTCGGCATGTACGTACGCGCGACGTTGGTCGGAACGAACAATAAATACTTGCGAAGTTGTAAGTAGTGCTCGCTGTCAGACGCAGGCAACATTCTCTACACCCGGCCCTCGACAAAAGGAGACAAAGCTGAACTAAACAAAACAACAGCCAGCATCCGCACGCTACACGTCCCACTGTGCGCCGCCATACCCGCTTGCTCGCTCACTATGGCGTACTGGGATTACTGCACGTTCTACGGCTTTTCATCGATCATCATTACCAGTCGATTCGACGCCGGAATAACAGTTGCATTCTATTATTTTAACGGTGGATTTACATCAAATGGCTAAAGAGCTGACTCTCAAACTTACTATTTAATTTATATATTATATTAAATCACAGTCCTTTGATTATTTTTTAAGTTAAACTATGATCCACGAAACTATCGCTGTTTACTTCATGTGAATGAGCCAAAATCAAGGCTATAGAGCACGCCGTTCAAATATAAATTCTAAATTTTAGATATTTGAACAACAGTCTTAGTTGTAATGAATACATGTTCCTTCCAAACTCTCGCATTTCTAAAATATGTCCCCCTAGTAAAAAAGGTCTTCGACCCCTGTTATATGATAGAGATGGCGCATTCCTAACCCTGCCGGTCTATTGGGGATCCCAAATATTTAATATTTCTGGAATAACTCTTTTCATATAAATCCTACATATCACCTCTTTTTTGTATTTGTCTAAAAAAGTCTAAAGAATTAATATTGTAAATAATAATTGTCTGCAATTACGAAAAAGAAATAAAAACAACAATATTCACTTCTGTTGCCATGGGCGCGATCGTTTTTCTCGCTCGCCTTCAGTACGATGTGCCAAGTGCAAGTGAAACGTGCGAGTGACACGTGCTGCGTGAGCTCAGTCTGCGGCGAGACATCGCCGAGAGCGCCTGTCGTTTATGTGTCATATTAATAAACCCAAAATATCGATCAACTTGAAGCATATAATGTCTAACTTTTTTAATTTTAGAATAAGTACAAGATATTGATGAAGAACTTATCAATGTCTTGACTTGAAATGCTTGGGGTCTTTGGGAGACACCCTTCGGATGACAAGGTTGTTTTTGTGACACCGTGGCAGATGGGTTAAAATATTTCATTTATAATTTTATATATAAAATCCAGATAATTTAATGGAAAAATTATTGAGAAAGCTCGAAAAATCCAGATAATTTACCTAATTTAATACTGAGGAATTTTTTATAACACTGACAGAGGTATGTAAGAGGAAGAAATCCCTTACTTCCACATATTTTATAAAGTATTTATGTAGGTAATTTGGCGCCATGGAATTAATTTATATAATGTCATCTATCCTTCGTGAATAAATAATTATTAAAAAATAAATTTTAATACAACTGAAATAATATTAAAAATAAACAGTGTCGTGGTTTGACACTGGATATATTAGTGAGAAAGACTCATTCCTTTTGCATCTTTAGAATCTTTCTTCAACCTCAAAAGAATTAAAAGGCTTAAGTATGTAACACGAATACAATTTTAAAAAAGAAACGTGGTTTTAAAGATAATATAAGTTAAATTTAATTAATATTAAAATCCAATTATATTTTTAAAATATGAATACAGTAATTCAGCAATAGGTTCGTTCCATCACCCTGGACGTAAGTCGAAACGGTCATAAGTCGAATTTCATATAAAAACAAAAAGGTATGTTAATAAGGTAATTTTAAATTGTATATCGATGTAAATAAATAGCAATAAACAATATTGTGATTATTTTGAAATATTTTCACAATAATCTGTGATTGGGTTTGTTTTCCTTATAATGTATAATAGCATATGCTTGCTGAATGATTTGGCATACCTTAAGGTCAAAAATTTAAATTAGGTCTTCATTGTCGATTTTCAGTTTAAGTGGTTTTTAAATTATGCAATTAAATTCATCTCTATTAAAATCCATATAGTTAATATATTTTTTTAAGGTTTATATCATAAGTCATTTATAATTGCTTGACCAAAAGTCATTATTTTTTTTTTTATAACTATTAAAGATTGTGCTCAAAGATAAAGCAATCAATTTTATCATCTTATTCGGGTCTTTTTCATCGCAAGTGTGAATGGTCATAAATCGTAATAATAAAATATTTCAAATTGATGAAACCTATCATAAACATTAATTATTACAACTTAATAAAAAAATGGTCTTTACTCATCTGAATTTTCGATTGCCACTTCATAAGTAGTCTTTATTTTTTTATGAAAAATAAAATGATTTTATCTTGCTATCTAATATCTGAGAAATTAGAAGATAAGAGATAATTGTAATTAATATGAGATCTTTATGACTGTTTGTTGATTGAACGACCAGAAAAGTGTGTGAAAAATTTTCCAAAAAATCGCTATGAACAGGTGCTACTAACTGCCATTTAACTTATTTATTATTATTATTATTAGTTATTATTATTTAACTTATGCATTGAATTATTATTTAACATTTTTTTGTCCGTTGGGTAAATTCAGGCGTCGATTGCATCGGCGTCGCTCGTCCAGCTGGCACGGCCGTCGACTCGTGACCGAACCAACCAATGACCGTTCAAACCCTTCCGATAGACCAGCTCGGAATTAATACGGCTGTATCTATTTTTTGTTCCGTGGGGGTCCAGGGGGTGGCGTCGAGTCAGCTCGGCGTAACAGGTGTCCCGGCGATTATGGAGCGTGAGCTTTAACGAGCCGAGCCGCAATCCAAACTGCGAGCTGAGCTTTCCAAATTTAGGGGTTAATTAGTCTTTGAATATTCCGTCTTAACTACTTCCCTGCCGCCCCCCCCTCCGCCTCCCCGTTCGAGTCCTACCTCATAATCTGGGTTATTAGCCGAAACACACTTAATATTCCGGCGCCCCGGGTGCTCTTTTTCAACTCGTCGACTTAATATCAGACCATTTTTATTATGGGCGAACGGTTTTGATGGTAAAAAATTTGCATACGCAACGATAACCCTTTGACGGATTAATGTCGCCATTAATTTGCTCTGGAGTGAACGAGCGGGGCGATGGAGTGTGCGGGATGCGTGCAAATGTTCCAAACTGCCGTATGACACGTTGCCTGAAAACATATCATATTTTATTATATCAAATCACATTTCGCAACGCAGAGATCGAAAACGAATTGATATTAGAATATTTATTTTACACCCTTTACTTTCACTTTGTTATTTAAAAAAAAATATATATTCGAACTTATATTTCAATTCAGCAACATAAATCTTTCTGACAGCATTAACGATCTTGTAAAGAACCATCGAATCAGCAAATTAACGCCATTCAAACAAACTTTTGAACTTTAACAGAGACTTAATTACGAGGGACACAATCGATAAATTTATATTATCTGTGGCATATTGTAATTGATTCAATATTAAAAATTAATCATTGTCTTTGTTTTTGACATTTATCTATGAAATTTATCGGTATCTAATCCATTTTCTTTATTAAATCAGCTAAAAGTTTTAAATCTTTTATTAGAAACAATATTTAAATGTCTCTCAGTTCTTCCATTTCACTTCCGCAACAAAGCGTCGATCTTCGATTCTACATCGATAAATTCCTTTATAACTTTCTCATTGAATTAATCGATATTTTAATGATAATGTTTAGATCCTTATCAAAAAATTCTAGTATAAATTTTTTGGCATACACATAAATATTTCCCTCATAACAATTGAATTAAATTTATGATAATACAATTAAGCTAATTATTAGTATCATAAAGTTAATCAATTACAATGATATTTATTCTACTATGTCTGTGACAAAATTGGCGTCAAATACGAGAATAAAATTATAAACAATGTTCATCTGCATTTCGAGAATAAAATAAATTATTCTAGTTTTAATATATCTCGAGTGTGAGTGCTAACATTATACAGATTGACTCGGTACACATATTTATGGCCCCGAATATGCCGGGGGTCGACCGTGGCCATCAGATTCGGAGGGCAACCTCTTCGGCATAACTAACGACGAGGGTCGCCGGTCGCGGAGATTTGCGATAATTCGCCGGTCTCGCCAGGCCCGGGTACTAGTGAAACAATTGCTATATTCTTAACGGGGGCTCTTAATAAATAGGATTGCCGGGTAGCGCGGCAGCCCCCCAGAACGGAATTTATTATGAAGTCGGGTGCAAGGAGTCGCAATATGAAGAGGGCAGCCCCCGGGCGCTCAACTAATGAGTATTATTCCAAAGTATATCTCGCCAGCCGGAATATTATGAGATCCTATTGAAAGCTCGCTGCCGAACTTGCGCAACTTCGTGGCGGAATGCCGAGAGAGACTCACTCCGTTTCCTAACAAATTGCCATGGATATCTTAGTATTGTGCTGTGAGTACCTACACTGCAAAGGGGATCTCTGCTGCCTTGCATTTTAGAAATAATATATAAGTAAATAGTTTGTTGATAAATATTTACATTTCTAAAGAAAGCCATATTTATATGAAAAACCTTTTATATAATAACTCAAA
The DNA here is from genome assembly GCA_022495035.1 of Philopotamus ludificatus. Classification (NCBI taxonomy): domain Eukaryota; kingdom Metazoa; phylum Arthropoda; class Insecta; order Trichoptera; family Philopotamidae; genus Philopotamus; species Philopotamus ludificatus. The sequence goes on along the minus strand of JAGXCT010035743.1, from coordinate 48,519 downwards.
AATTTAAAAAAATGAACCATAATTTATTCCTAATATTCTCGATAATATCTCGCTTCTGATAATTTTTAACGTCGATTTTTTTGTCTTATATAAACAATTATAGTTATAAGAATATATATTTTTTAGAAAAGATGTGGTTTCTTAGGCAATTATATTTTTTAATTACATCAAAATTAGATATATTACTTTTTTAATAACATAGATCGAACCATGTACGTACATCGAACCTATTTTTGAGATTCGAGGTGAGATGATAGCTTTTAAATAATTAAAATATCTTTAAAGAATTTAACTGGTTTAATCACCTATTATCAAAAATGGATGAAATGATTATCAGACATTTATATAAATATAATATTATTGTAGATAATTTAATTGAATAGAATATAACTGAAAACTGAAAATTAAGCAAAAATAAATTGTCGGTTATCCGTAGGCTGATATTTTCGAATAATAAAACAATATTTCAATAGCACTGATTTAAATGGATATAAGAGTTAAAAACTTGTGAAAGTAGGTGAAGGCAAAATCAGGGAGACTCCCAAATTCCATGTAATACTTTATAAACTCATTAGTGGAGTCCGATTCGTGTAAAACAACTAAGAAATTGTCACAATACCTCAGTTATCCACTGTCAAAAGTGAGGTATAATTTTAAAAGGCAGGAAAAATGTAGAAAAAAAATTGAATGCCGCGACAACTTTCTCCAATGGCCTTTAAATTACGAAATATAATAGAATCTTAGAAATAACCATCCCATTGATGGAATATTTTTTTAATAATATACTATACTTTTTAAAACTTGGTGATGTTACATCAGAGAAGTATTGAGCCCAATTGATAAGATTAAAGGAGACAATTGTAAAAAAACGTTCAGTTTTAAGAAACAATCAAAGATAAAAAATTCCAGAATAATAATAGAAGACAATTTTGCAAGACAGAATAGGATGGCTAGATTTAGAAGATCTGCAACATCCTCCATATTCACCAGACGTTGTACCTTTGGATAATCAGCTTTGTAAGTCGATGGAACATTTTTTCGATATAAAAAGTCCAGAATCACTTCAGTCGTGTTTAAATAAAATAACCGCCAAAACTTACTAAAAAAATAATATTTTGTGGAAGAAGATCATAGAAAACAACAAAAAATATTATACAATTTTTGTTAAAAAAAAATTTTGTGTCGATAAAAAACGATACTTCTTCCTGCTTTATGCGATATGAGAATTAAAAGGTTTTTTTTTATTATACTAAGTAAATAAAATCAGAAAACGCATTTTAAAAGCGTCAAATACGTCAAATGTTTGATAAATCATTCCACAACGAAGAATAATAATGCAATTTTCTAGCTCATAACATACGCGTATTTCTCTTTCGAAAAATAAAATAAAGCATACGCTTATTTGCAATGAAATTTGCATATACATTTCATTATTAGATTTTTCATCGCTAGGAAAAATTACGACAGCACGAAGAATAATATAACGCCCAAAACTGTAGGGATGATGGAAGTGCATATAAGAAATGCCTCCCATTCACTGTCCGGGTAGTTATTTCCAGAATTTCGCGAGGGTCGGAAAATGTTAGGGAGGGCGTCGGATTGCAAGGGGATGCGCTCTTCACGTCTCGCCTGGCACAATCTCATATTTTTTTCATTAACTTTTATACGTCCAAGTAATTGTAAAATCTTCACTTATCATCCCCTGTTTGGTTAGTACATCCAGAAATGTAAACAAGATCCAACAGCCGAGATTGTAAAGCGTCATGTTGCTAATAAAAGAATATATTGCACGCGATTCAACCGCCCAAGTTAAAGGAAGTACTATTTCCTTTCTAAAAATTTTAATTAAAACGATTGTAATTAAACCGCGCTTTAATCTGGGGTCCATATAAAAAGCGAATAAACACAATTTTCGGCCAAGAGGGGAGCATTTTATCATTATATTCAAACAATATGACAATATAAACTTAAAAAAAATAAAAATGAATATCATATGTTAGCTACGTTTTTTTTAATATTTCATATTTTTTAATAAAATCTCTTCCAACACGTCATAAATATGTCGCACGGGTATAAATGTTATAGGCAAAGTTTTGGAGTATTTGCTAAATGAGAGACTTCACATTATTCCCGCTTTACAAGACATCGCAGATTGAAAGCCTAGAACCCGTCTCTTTCAGGTCGCAGGTCTTTAATATGTGACTTATTTACCCGACTTTTGTGGTAGCATTATTAAAATTTGCCACCGGGAAAGATCTCAGATAAAATTTGGCAATTTTTGGGGAGCGGGTGGGGGGCAGCGGGGGCGAAAAGGTCATAAAGTGTCTCGGGGATAAGAAATGTAAATTGACTTCGTAAAATATATTTTCGCGGATTATATCTTAATTCTAATTTTAAATTGCGAATTCAGGTAAAATCGTAACATCCCTATGATGCGGTTTTTAATATATTAATCGAATAAAAAAAAACAACAATCACCTGCAAACAGTAACGATCATTGAGATCCACTCAGGTAGGAAAAGATTATTTTATAGTTTTCATGTAAAACTCGTGATCCACAGATAGGGAATATGATTTTTTTATATAAAGTGCCATTTTAATTCACTAATTTACCAGAAGTCGTTGTTGTATATTGTGATATAATGTAGGAAATAGATCAAAATTAAAAAGAACATTTAATATGAAGAAAATGAACTCACGTGACAAAAAGAAAATTGGGATCAAAAATTGGAAGAAACAAAGTCGGTGTCAAAACGATATGGTTTTATGACATTTACCGGCGAAAAAAACATTCCTTCTAAAACAAATGCACCCCAAAAGACTCTAATGGACAAAAGTTAACCGGACTTTGACCAAAGAGGACTGAAGAAAAATTATCCTCTGGGATGTAAGCAAGTTTAACTTGTATGACTCGGATAGCATTCGGTATGTAAGAAAGAAAATAGGAGAAAGATTGACGCAAAAAGCATCAGGCTAACTTTGAAACATCCAGCAGGAAAAATGGTTTGAATGCTTTTTTGCAGAAGTTTATAAAAGAATCATTAATAAGAATCTTGTTCTATCCATAAAACAACCCCTATCGTATATATACGAATTCATTTTCCAGGACGATTCTGCACTAGGACATCGGGCTAACACGGAAAAGATTTTATTTTTGTTTAATCATTTACTTTATTATAGGGAAAAAATGGCTAACATTTTTCTTTTTTATTTGCACTGGTCAAAGGTTTAATTGAAAAACTTAATATTTCAACATTGTCATGGCAAGGTCCTGATTTAAATCTGATCAAGAATAGATAGCATGTTATGAAAACAAAAGTCAACAGAGAAGTGCACGCCATTTTAAAATCATTAATAACATCAATAACAAAGTATAAAGAGATAAGTGCAGAAACTAAAAAGAACTTAGTAGTAACTTGTTATAAAAAATAAAGGAGAGACCACAAAATATTTTTTTCTTTTAATCTTATTTTTCCTCTACATATTGTAAAAACCATTTTATCAAATTGTACCCGAGAATCAACTGAACAAAATGCATATATTTTTGACGATTTTATGGATTTCAATGACCGTTACTATATAACAACAAATTAAGCTAAAGATTTAAACAATATTCTTCTATTATAGTCATAGATAAATGTCTTTTTTAAATTATAAATAATTATAGATATAATAGAGATTGATTTCAAATTTATTCTATGCGTCTATTTGCTGAAATATCACAATTATGAGTATTTAAAAAACATGGCTGAAGAGAAGGACGGTGCATCGAGCAGAGTGGCGCAGCGGAAGCGTGCTGGGCCCATAACCCAGAGGTCCGTGGATCGAAACCACGTTCTGCTAATTTATATATTTTTTTAAAAAAATATTTATTAGAAATTTTACTTAACATGAATATAATTTATTAACCTAATTCTTATCAACAATAATGAACTGTCAATATTGACAATCTGAGGTTTCATTCGTTTCCAAAACGTTCATAATAATATTCGAGATATATTGCTTTCGAATAGCAATATAACTAAATCCTTCCCCGGCCAAGTTGGTAAGGCAACATGTGCAAACGACCGTTAATCTAATCGTAATTGTAGAATTATGATCCGTTCGAGGAATCGCAAACCTTTTGCAAGCCGCATATTAAAAAAAAATATTCTAAACTATTCGTCAATCTAATTTACGCGTTGTTCGAGATATACACGATGACAAAATAATATATTGTTATTAAATAATAATTTATTTTGGAAGGATGGTTACAGACCCCTTGCTCCCTATACTAAATTCAATTCGCATATCACATCATATCCAATCTTGCCGCTCCAGTGCTCTCGTTTAGATCGACTTCAATTGCCGATAATTTTGTATACGTAGTATTATATTCTAATTTTATTATAATATCTGGATTTAACATATAAATATATTATTAACATACGAGATAGGCGGAATGTTTCTTTTTCTCAAAAAAAAGTACGAATACAATTTTGAGTGTGCCCTTACGTTCCTTTAGCGATTCTCTATCTCCTTAATATTGACAAAATGTCTTCAGAAATTTAAAGTGGATGCAGAAGCCCATGCCTAGCGAATACGGAATCTGAGGCATTATAGCGTTGTTGTTTTAGCCCGATAATCCTTTCTACATTTTCTCCACAAATAAAAAATCACCAATAGATATTATGATGGGAATTTCTAGATAAATTCTAAATTATTGAGATTGATTCAGTACATTCAGAAAACTGAGTTTCATCAATAAAGTATTAACCTTAAGAAAAGCATGGCTTTAGAAATGGACATACAACATACAGTAAATTTAACTTTACAACACTTTGTACTTCAAGTGTTATTTTCAAGATAAACCAATAGAGCTAATGAAGATTTCCGGGCACTGATAAAAGAGATAAACATCTACGAAGCAACTAGAAAATTGACCGATAATCTTAAACTTACTAAAAACAGCAATAAGTACAATAGAACCAAGTGCGAGACAAAAAGAATGAGAGAAAATTTCAACCACTGGAAATTTTGTGTCAAAATTCTTTAATTCTCGAGAATCTAAAAATTGCTAAAAAAAAAGGAAATTTCTTAATCTAGAAAATCAAAATCTTTATTCACCGAGAATAACACAACAAGCTAATCGACAGTAAATAACTAATATTTTTTATAAAACTTTTTTAAAAATAATTACGTAATACTAAAGTAATAATGAGGGATTGTTCACCAGAGACTAAACGAAAATGTCTTAAAATGCAGGATTTTAGCAAAGATAATGATGAGCATATGTTCAAAATTACGTGTACGTACCAATACAGAATCTTGACCTTATTGCTGGATATGTGGAATATCTCAACACGAAAGAAAAAAATTCAGGACGTTACGATGGCCAAAGGACCAACCACGCAAGAAGCATTAAAAGTTTATGATAGTGATTCTCTGCAATGGCGGATAGTAATTACATATGTATGTACGTTAGTTTTATTGTTTTATCTTATGTCCCGACTTCCTTATAAGAATTTGAACACATACGTTTAAAACAAAACACCAATACAATGTCTGGTTGCCGCATTACACAATGGAAAATTTTTATCGATTTAGTTAATATACTGAATAATATTAAAATTAAAAATATATTTATTATTTATTTATATTTTTATTATAAATATCACTACTTCAAACAATGAAAGTGGATGATGTGAGGAAGGATTGTAGCTTATTATGGCAATGCGCAGGACGTGTCTTGTGGACAATGGACAACTGGTGGACACGAATACAACGAAATGTTATAATATACAGAAAAGCTCTCTGCCGGGATGAAATTGAGCTAACATCAAAACGTAGTTGGATGCAAATTATATAAGATAAACGTGAGTAACAGATATTCAGACATTAAATTAATAATCATCATTTTTAAAAGCATGGAAACGAGTTTTAAATTAATTATATCAAATTATATAGAAATAAATCTATTATTAAAAGTGTGTTCCGTGCTAATTGAGCTATAATTGTTTATTTAGGGTAACATCATAAAAAAACATTTTTAAAATGTTTACAATCATCATCCCTGGGCTCATCCAATACCCTTCTTCATTTTATCCGGTCTGTCGCCAAGACGTTCTAATCCTCCGATAAGTTTAAATGGTGCAGTGACCTTCTGTACAAAGTTCAACCCCCTCAGCCTTGGTCTTCCTTTCCTCCGGAGACAGGAAAGCTTGTTAAACATAAGCTTTTTCGGCGGCTGACTGTCTCGCATCCTGAACACATGACCGGCCCATTGGAGTCTGGACACTCTGATGACAACTGTGACCGGTATATCCTTGTATAGTCTGTACAGCACCACATTATTCCGGATACGCCATTTTATGTCGTTAAATACGGCTCCAAATAATTGTCGCTCGTCTTGTCTTGACAAAGATCGGGAAAACGTAAATTCGGGGTACTCCATAAATACAGTGAAACGCGTTTTTTACATTTTTAAAGGAACTGAAAGAAAACGTAATTTGTGGGAAAACGTATTTTAATGTTTTATTTATTTTTAAAAAAGGTGCATTTGATTTGTAAAAATGTGCATTTGATTTGTTAAAAGATGCATTTGATTTGTAAAAAGGTGCATTTGATTTGTAAAAGGATGCATTTGATTTAAAAAAGGATGCATTTGATTTTAAAAAAGGTGTATTTGACGTGAAAAAACTGTAGTTATATTAATAATGGTTTTTTTTCAATAAAATATATTATAAATGTTTTATAATATTAACAATATCAGAAGTTAATTTATATTAATATTTTGAAAGTGCTACCTTTATTATTCAATTAATACAAACATTTTTAATATTATCCAGATTACCTGAACACGTAAGTGATTTTTTTCATAGTTTTTCGTTATATTCTGAGATCTGTTGAGTGATGAGATCAATTGTAAAAAATCAGCTTGAAATATCGAGACGCTTATTTTAAATCAAGCCTTCAAAATATTTAGATGATTTACGTTTCCATATTATCCTAAAGGGTAAAGGCTTCACAATATTAGACTTTCTTGCGAACCATTGGATTTCTATTCTAAGCATTCCATTTATATATATTTTCTAGCTTTCAATTGATAAAAATCTGTGATTTGTCACCCAATCGAATCATCTTTTTTCCATTAATTTTGTTAATAAGAATTTTTCTATGAAATATAAGATAAGAAACACTTTTTTTGCAGACTCTTACTTACTGCAAATGAAATTAATTTCCAAGAAATAAAGAGAGCTTTGAAGCCTGTAAAATTTATGGATATTTCAGTACCAATTGACTGTACGTCATTGCATTCATCCTAATTATAATATTTCGCGATTAATTCAACAGCTATTCGCCGCTTATGCAAAACACCCCCCGTCCAAAATATAACGAGGAAGGGGGTTCATTACGGGCCGTCACACACTTGCAACGTTCTCCGAGTAAAAAACAGAAGAGTCTCTCCAAGTGGCGCGATTAATTCTCCCCGACGTTCGTCATCAAAGCTAGATCAGGAGTGGCATCATCATTCAGGGGCGATATCAGGCCCGTGCGAAATCCCACTTCCTCCCGAGCAGAGGAAATACAGCGAGACATAAATCCCGCCATCAAGTAGAAGCAGTAGAAGTGGCAAAGGGGTGGTGGGTCCCGGTGGCGCCGGGGGGATGGGCGAAGTTTAATGCCTCCATTTTATCATGGCGAAGTCCGCAATAAAACGTGTGATGCGTCAAACTTGAACAAACCCCACGACAACAAACAACCGTTTTTAATTTAATTACGGCCTCGGCTAGATGCAATGTTACATTTCTGGCAGTTGGCATTTTGAGTCGGGGATGACTTGGCCGCTCGGAAGGCTCACACTTAACGTTGTACTTCCGGCTAATAAAAAATATAGACAGTACGTAAAATTTTGGAAATTTTATTCACCTGATAAAGCGACCGGATTATTTTATTTAAAATATAAGCGTCAATGGGTTGCATAATATTTTAATATATTTCGTGATAAAAACATATATTACATGTAACATATGTATGATGTTTGTGGTACAGTAAAATACTTATCTATCGTACTCGCATTTTTTATATAAATACTTAAAAACAATTACAAAAAATATTACTATTATCTTACAATTATGAACCTATGGCGTATTTCACCATAATTTATGTTTTTTTAACAATTGTCATGAAACTCTTACTTTTAAAGCACATTAATGGGAGTTTTGCTTTGCATTTGCTTTTTTATATAAAGTCTTTCGTAAAAAAGTAAAATAACTAAATATTAAATAATGATAATCGTAACTACTGTAAAGACAATAAGCGCCAACAAAATTTTAAAACAGATTCCTAAATTTCTGTACAGGCCATTTAATAAATTCACATTCAAATTATATAGAAAAAAAAACAATGCGTGATTGGCATTACAGATTAACTAAGGTTGCCAATCACGCATACCAACACAACAAAAGATTTTTCAAGACATGCTTGATGATCATTACACACGTCAGATACATGTAAACTAAATTTTAACTTTGAATCAAATCTATTTATCGAACTATATCAATGTGTTCTAATATTTGCCTCGGATAGATAGGTCAATAATTCATTGAACAAAGTTATATCTCCCACCCCTAGTTGGGAAACCCGTGTTCTATTCATTTAAAACAGCTGAACTTAAAATTGTGAAAAATATTGTTTGGAAAATGAAACAGAGTGCTAATAAAACAAATAGGAAATCTGGAGTGTTTGAAACCTTTTAACTTCCTAAAATTTAAAGGGCTTGATTTACAATTTTTCCCTATGTACACTTTAGTGAGACCTTACTCTTGGCATTAAATAATATTAAAACTGACCAATGAAGTTATTAGCTCTTACTTAGTGTTGAAGTGCACGAAATGCCAACAGATAAGGATTTAGCAAATGTAATTTCGCGACAAAAAGAGGATTTTAGTCAGGTTTTTTTGGAATGTTGACGCCACGAACTCAATGAGTTAGCCATCATTAATCTAGTTTATAATAATAAAAAAAACTATTGTAGATTAGGACACTGTCCCAGCATGTATTGAGAGACTTGCTGCATTATTTGTGATAATATTTATGATAATAAAATAATCTATGACCGATTGAACTTAACTAGTGATAAAATCCTCTTCTGAATTTAGTCAATTGGGACCTTTTAACGGCATACATGTATAAATTCCATAGTTTTAATAGAGAATAGACACACCTGTTATCAGACAGAGATTACGAGTAAACATTTGTATTCTGAATTTCAAGTTCTATAGAACAATGAGAGAAACGACGAAGCTTTGAGTCTATTTAAGGGAGATTTGCTTTTCGATTCTGATTGATTATTGATAGTTTAACAGTAAACTCTACTTCAATTCATGTATATATTGTTATCGTGTTAAATTTTATTGTACTTGGAAAAATTGCTGCTAAAAAATCCTTTTATATCAACAATCGTTTAATGAGAATGAACCGTGCACGCTGTATTCAACAATGGCCAGCTACACTTCGTGCACGCTGTGAAAGTGAAGTGCATAAAAATGGTAGACAGAGGGCGGATAGACTGGCTGGATGATAATGCGTCGCGTGTTTTGACAACCGCAAAAAGCTTTCAAATCGAGGCTCAAACAACAGCGCCATTGTGGAGACGGCGCGCATTGTGAGACTAAAAGCTGCACGGGCGCTTTTTTGCAGATCCGGCCCGGAATGCGGCCAAAGTGGTCCGCGGCTATTGTTACGTGTGCGGCCATGGCCAACTTCGGCCCTGACGTACGCTAATTTATTTATTTGCATGGCCCACATATGTGTGAGTGTCCACTGTTTATATAATCAACGTGTTAAATAATAAATAACACAAGAAATAAGCACAAAAGCGGCGAATATAAATGTAATAAATCGCTTCCAATCCAAGACCTTGGTTTGTGCCTAACGACGTATCAGAAATGTCTCTCTGTGATAGAATAAATCGAGTCCATTATATATAACCTAAGACTAAAAAATCATCCCAATAAGCTGGCGTTATTAAAACTAAGAAAGGAACACTCAAGTAATAAAAGGCGTTTAAAAAGGTTCAGAACATTTGATATCATTATAAAAAGACCGAAAAAAGCCCTCGCTTTGAAGATAGGATCGCTGGATCCATTGATTCCCTCTTTTGCATCTTGAAATGTTTCGTTAAAAATTGGAATAAACAATGAAGATCATTGGAGAAAAGGGCACCCGACATTAACGCGCGAAACTCTAGCGCGCCGACGTTAGCGCGCAGTACAACCCCGACTTTAGCGCGTAGGACCTTAGCGCGCCGACAGTAGCTTGCAATATAATATTATTTTGTATTGTCGAGGGCTCATTTAAAAAAAAATTACCTACCTAACATAACTTTTGATCCAAAATTACAACTTATATAACCCTTTGACAGTTTAATAAAAAGAATATTTACTATACCTAAAATGTTGATTTTTTTAATTCAATAATTTTGTTTTAAATGTTATTATGTTTAAATTAAATTTTTAAAAAAAGATGTATTTTTTAACATTTTATTCAAAAATTGAGTTGAGTATGGTAAATTTCGAAGCATGGTATCCAAAGCCCAACATTTATAGCAATAATACCTCGTTTCTTTTCTTATTCTTTTCCCCTTTAATTTTTCGATTGCAACAAATCATGCATTGTCTGCATAGATTTGGATTTTTTTCTGATGGGAGAATTAAAATAAATCGATAAGATCTAGGCGAAATTGTATGTGGGATTTTTTTGTATCCTTTCTTTTTAATGCATTATAAATGCATTCCAAATAATTTTATCCAAAATATGGAAAAATATCTATATACAATATTTAAAAAAAAAATTATAACACTTTTAATTCCAACTTATATAACTGTTTTTTATGTATATAAGGAAATATAACACATTTCACGAATATAATAAATTAATATATGTTTATATAAAAATAATAATTTTCGCGCTAACGTCTGCGCGCCTAAGCCCGCGTGGTAGGATCGGCGCGCTAAAGTCCTGCGCGCTAACGTCGGGTCAGCGGAGAAAAGATGATTTTCAGGACCTTTCAAAATCTTAACCGAGTCACACCAATGCATTTATTTATATTTATTTTTAGAAGTTCTTTCGTGAATTATAAATAGGAATATTTTTAAGATATGGCTAATAAAAATTATCATCTTATTGTTTCGTAATGAATATTAATTTTAGTCTGTCTGACCGTATGATGCTTTTATCAAAGACTGGGTTGTATAATTCTAATAAAACTTCAATCCAATCTGGTTTTAGCACCTTTATTATTTTAGCTTGTACTTCATCGGGGCCTGTAGCTTTTTTTGTTTTTGGATTTCATGATGACTCTTTCAACTTCTTATTTCTTAATAGGCGGACCTGTAGATGCACATTCTATTCCATGAGTTTGGATCACGTAAAGAACTCTATCTGGCAATTTTTTATTGATATCAATTATCAGGTTTCCTTCGTTGTTTAAGTATAAACATAGACTATTTTTGGGTATACGATTGCGTGCAAATTCCTTGACTATTTTGTGTAGTTGAAATATGTCTTTTTTGCATTTTTCAATTTCTAAACACTCCATAGAGAACCATTCAGGCGTAGCTTTTGTTATTTTTCGACATATTATTATATAATAATAATAATTAAGTGGCCCCAGACTCGGAACAGATCCCTGCCACCTGAAGGGCATTACGTCATCTCTGCCGGTCCCGGGCCTCCTCCATCCATCGCCCAAGCCCCAACAGAGACGAGTCCACCTCAACCCTGTCTTTCCAACGTAGTCTTGGCCTCCAAACAGGGCGGGTTTTTATTATTTGCATTTTTACATTTATTTTGATTTATATTTTTATATTGGCTTTTTCTATTCATTACTTCTAAAATTTAATTTGTTATCCATTTATTGTTTTGTTGAACGGATTCTAAATCAGGGACGTCCAATTGAAAGCCCGAGAACCACTTGTTGCCCAATTTAAGTTTTTATGTAACCATTTTGAGGTTTTCAACTATCAATATAAATTGCCGATAAAATAAAAAACCTATTTCGTATTAATTAGAATAATTTGTTGCATGAGCTTTTAAAAAAATATCTGTCGGGCAGACGACTGCTAAGTGCGATATAAGGCCATTATACAAAACATGGTTATCTATTTTTTCTGAAGAACGACTGCGAATAATCGATGCACGAATAAATGCATGAATGGTTGTTGTAATATAATATTGGTTTATCACAATGTTTTCTTTAACTAGTGTTCAGACTATTCTTGTTATGGTATCAATTTTAGTATTCCCTTTATGGTATACTCATTGTATGTAAAACTTGGAACGTTTGTAATTAATCAAAAAGAAAGCACTAGCCTCATTCGTTTACTTCGCCTTACGCCATCTATTTAGATTTTTTCTATTATTTTCATTACTGTTTTAAATGACCAAAGACTGTTTGAGCAAGCTCTCGAATGTTTATGAATGTTTCTAATTGAATTAATCTCTTTAGTTAATCGTTAACCGAGAAATTACGACAATCATGAAAGCTCCGTCCATTGACAATACCTATGTACATCAAGAGCATAGTTTAGTCTTTATGAAATTTCAGCTGCCTAGCCATCCGTTTTGCACTCATTAAAAAATATTTTATTCACTACTCGGTATATTATATATGGCAAAATGCATTTTAAAACTATCTTAACACAAACATAACGTGTATAATAAATTACACATTAAATGATGTTAGTATATGTCTGAATAACTACAAGATAAATAAAATTGTAACATATTCCTTTACAAAAAAAGGTTGGCAAAACTCTTTTAGTTATTGACACACTTGATTACGATTTAATATTCCAAAGTTATACTCCATCCTGCACTATAGCTCCAATTCACTACAAATTATGAAACAAAATTAGCCCAGTTTTGAACAAACTTTTCACTAGAACCGAGTCAATACCGAATATATAACTAAATATACGGTCCAAGTAAAATGAATTCGCAATCGTTTATTTTTCAGAAAAATAATTTTAATGAATGCCGTAAGATACGATTCCATTTTTTATTTCAATTGCGCTTCAAACGCGAATTATATAGCGCAGCCTTTTATTTTCATTGTGTGTAAGTGCAGTTCGTTTTTCAATTCATCTCTGAGATTACAATGGAAAAGGGAAAAATGAGGAAAACCTCGGCTTGAATGCTGCTCGCGCATACATAAACTTTCCTAGGTCTCCGTTCGGGTGTGCACTCTGCCGATTTTATTTAAGGCCAATTCACATCGGATAATAAAACTCTAGTAAAATCCGGATAATAAAGCTAAGAAAATACGCACTCGCCATTTAAATGATGCAATAATTTAAAGTCGTCCGTCGCCCGAAGATTTATAAATAAAATCCCGATTCCAAAGATGAAAGTCAAAGAAGACAAGGGCGGTTTTCATACTTGTAAATACTCGACATTGTCCCTCGGGAACAGATTTTTCTGTTCTACCTTTTGTATTCAATAAGAATGGCGGGCATTCAAGACGCTTTATGTACATCGGCGTTCAATTGATACGGTCGAGTGGAAAAGCTTCACACTCAAACACAACCACAATATGTGAGGGTTGCTAAATGTTAAGCAATAAGTAAACTTCGCCAACAATGCATGATTCAATAATAAGACATAACAGATCCGCGCTACACATTAATATTATTAGTCTAATTTTAAATTAGCTAAATAATTATTTTAACCGAATAATTATTTACGTCGATGCGGATTAAATAAAAATTCATCGAATCTTTATATTTATCGCGGGGATGTCATAAATTGTCGATAAGATTCCGAGGCATGGCCGGCCTTTTATTTCTCCAAATAAAAAGGTGGTGTGTTTGATGATGGAGTGAAAATTCATTTTGTCGGATTAGGGTCGGAGAGCGATGCGGCACATCGCGCCAGAACAGAGGCGATAAAGCATCTCCACTCTTCTACTCTACTCTACTCCCAGCTCCATTCTATACTCTTCTGCTCTATGTGTGTTACGTGCCGGACCACCGCCGAATAAAAAAATAACTCCTCCACTTACTTTAACGGCGCTACCTGGCAGCAGGTTATGATGAATTTATTACAAAAAATAAGAAAATTGAAGCACTCTCACGAGCTACTATTTATTTGGACCACAGTTTATTTTCTCGCTTAGAATTTAGTGTGATTTAATTCATACGGTGCGATTTAATTTTGATCATTTTCAACGTAATATGTGATAATTATGCATATCGCATATGTTATCATCAAAGCACGACTGGACATATGAGTTACAGTGACACTTAATCCAAAATTAAATTGATAGAAAATCTTTCACATACTAAATTTTCACATAAATTGTATAGTCAGACTATTTTACTTTGCAGACATTATATAATCAAATAATAAATCAAATTAATACATTGCCTACGGGGCGAATCGCTCTTTTATTAATTAAGAAATTGAGCCGAAAATTGAATTACTTCAACATTTATTTATAGTAGGAGTCCCCAAAACTTTATGGAAACGGCCTGAATTGAATGTTGAGTCCATAAGTTAAGGCCATAATTTTCATAGGTCCGAATGTTGAGATACGTCATTAATTTTTTTTAAGACAATTCGTGATTGGCATTACAGAATAACCCAGATCGTCGTCGGCATTACAGAATAACGAAAAATCTGATGTTTTAAGGGAGCCGTAAACCGAAAAAGATTGGGAACCCCTGT
>JAGXCT010035743.1:22382-33654 GCA_022495035.1 Philopotamus ludificatus | reverse complement strand
GAAGACGGTCTGAAGCCGGTCTGAAGACGGTCTGAAGACGGTCTGAAGACGGTCTTAAGACGGTCTGAAGACGGTCTGAAGGTCAAAAATTCTAATGTATTAAGGGAGCCGCGGAAAAATCTGATGTTTTAAGGGAGCCGGGATAGATGGGAATTTTGATTGAGTCGTTATTATTTATATATTACACATATATTTATTAATGAAAAATAGATACACTAATATACTTGTGTATAATAATATAATATTATAATAAAATGTTGTGAAGCACTGGTTTTTTTTTGTAATTTACTATTTATACACTCTAATTTAATAATACGTAAATAACTTTGAAAAAAAGCCAAAAATTAACTCACTAATCAAAGGGTTAATGATCTCATACACACGTCCGATACATGTTAATTAAATTTTAACTTAGAATCAAACAAAATACTCAGAATGAAAGATGAAAATTAATGAAAGAACAATCACGATATGACATCCGTAAGAATTTATTCATCAAAAATATTCAGAAACTTCTTGTAAAAGTATTATAAAAAAAATATGTAGATGCAAATACTGAAGAATAACTGTAATAGATATATTGTGTTTAATTTGCATTTATTATCCAGTAAATGTTTAAGTCCAAGTAGTTCATCTGTAGATCAATAATCGTATAAGGTCATGATTGGTATCAATGGCTTTTCATATATTTGCTAGTTGTATAACTTATTAAATAGTATCGATATAATAAATAGAGTAGAGAGACGATCATTAAACATCAATCGAGTGCTTTATAGAATTCTTTGATTAAAATCGATTAGTGATATATCTCAAGTTTCAAGACATCGCCTTTTATGTAGTAATACAGACATCTACTATCATGTTTTGATCGGTAAATGTTGCATACCTCATAAAATTTTATGGGAAAAGTCTTCCCGATGTTCATTCCATTAGAACCTAATTTTCTTTGGGAGCAGCATATTGACAACGATGATATTTTACTTCAGAATCAAAATTAAATCACACGCTCAAATCTCCCCCCTGCGTCCACCAGAGCCGCATTTGAAAACAATCGCGCGCAAATCCGCGCGGATCGTGCAGCGGCAGTAAACCGACGGGTCGCGGGCGTCCACTTTTCCACGGTCATCGCGCGCCGATTTAACGGCCGGGAAAAATCGGCAATGAAAAATACAGTCTACGGTCTGTATGGCCGAGTCGTATAATTCAATTTATGGCGGAAGGCCGGGGGGAGAGGCTCTGAAAGCAAAATCAGATGTGGCCGCGACCCGGGGATGATGTGGCGCGCGCGTGACCCGAATCCGAACGCGGGCCCCAGCTTATCCGTCTTGCCGCCCTGGCTAATATATTCATAAATCTCGCCGAGCCACTCACTCTTTTTTATTACTGCCCCTCGGATGGATGCTGTTATCGCCGCTCCTTGTTATCATCGCCTTCCTACGGAGATAATGCCCGAATCAGCACGTTCCGGAGATGAATGTGCCACTTCCGCCGCGACACGTGGACCGGAAAAGAATTCAGCTCTATCCGCGTTAAATACCGATCGCGTGGATAGTTGATACGTCCCGATGAGACATAGTGAATCGGAAAATGGAAGGAAATAGCTGGGGAGAGTCCTTGAGCCCCGTGGCGCACAACGGGAGCCAACGTTCGTATATATATAATACAAAATAAGAAAATACAAGAAATACATAACTACAATTTAAGAATAACTATGATATATAGATAAAAACATACATAGACTTAGTACTGTAGTTTTTCCGATTAATTGTTAAAAATTGCCGTCTTTTTATCAAATTATACTAGAATATCTTTACCATAAGATAAAAATAATGATCACATTGAATATTAACGATTTCCATTGCAAAACAATATGTTTTAAAATGCATGATTATCCACGTACCTTACTTAACACTGTTGATGCTCTGCAAAAACTTCATTGATGATTTAATCTCTGATGAATAAGAGAAGACAACGATACATTCGTGGCTCGTAACTGCTCCTAAAACACAATTTTAATAAAAAAAGTTTTAAACCCTTATTGACAAATCAACAAAGTTCATAGAGTATCATTGAGATTTTGACGAAGATTACAGGGCATATTTTTATTAAAGAAAAATCTCGTGAGAAATTGATTGCATTCAAATACAGCAAACTCTCTTATAACCCTAGAGATAGGGACTAAGCTAAAGAAAACTAAGCACCCATACAAAATTTGGGGCTCGGTTTTTTTATAATATGTTTTTGTTTTACTTTTAGTTTGTTTGCGCGCGTCTTATTATTTTATTAACAAAAGGGCATTTATAATATATCTTTCAATAATGTATTACATATTTATGAAATATGTAATTTGACCTTGAAAATTTAGTGTTTTTTTGTATAAAACGACAATTTAGAAGGAAGCGCTATAGAAGGGTTGACTGTGTAAATCTGTTAAGATAAATTTAAAATTTATCTAAAACTTTTCCAAAGTACATTTTTCCTATCAAAGATGCTATAAAATATTCATTACTAAATACTGCATTATCATAGTACTTTTGTAGATCGGTTTATCAATTTTAAGAGGAAATAAAAAACATTTAAATTTTATCAAAATTCAAGTTGTAGGTTAAAGAAAATTTAATTACTTTTTACGATAAATTAAAGAAATTTGATTATTTCACACTAAAAAAATGCTAGAAAAATATTATCAACTTACGGTAACACATATGTATGTGAACTAACCTAACCTTTACAAAAAACATAACTAAAATATACAAAGTCAAAAAATATATTGCATTAAAGTGACTTGCACTTAGAAGTTTATTTGCAAATTGGTAGCTTAAATTTAAAAGAAATGAGTTTATCCAATAAAGCTCACACTTCGCATAGCAAAATAATTTGTAATATTTTCTAATGAATGTTTAAATAAATAAAATAATAAAATGGTTGGCACACATATTATTAGATTTTTCCCATTATTTCCAATTCATTGCAATGTGAATTAATCTTCTAATAGGATTTCAATAAGAATAGTTTTCGTCCGGCCCATGTTTTTAAATATTTTAATCCGGCCCGTTTATCAAAAAGGCTAAAATAATTTTAGGCTTTCATTAAATAGAGATTGACGATATAATTCCAATTTTTTTTTAATTTCTGATTAAACAATGGCATAAAAATTACTAAACACTACAACTAACAAAGAAATAAATAAATAACTATAATAAATCAACCACTATCATTTACTAACTTATCTTGCGTGCATACGATTTGTAATGCTATTGTGATTTTAAAAGCATTAAATCCTACTTGTCTCTGATACCAGCATGTCTGGTCTCCCTTATGCAAATTTAAAAGCAACCACACGTTATCTATAGGGTTATTTAATTACGCATACTTACAACTGTGATTCAAATTTATAATAAAAAAAATATGAAAAATGCATTGATTTTTCTAAGAAAATACTCGATAGATTTGACTGAAAAAATTGATTTTATTAATAATATTCCATGAAAATAATTGATTTAAAATTCATACACACATAAAGCTCGCAGGGGTAATTAACGTTAAATTATGTGACACCAGCAGAACATACAAACATACATACAGCATTGAATGTCACGGTTTTCAAATACACTGACCAAGCACGTGATATATTTATAGCCAGCTTATACGATGCCAACGGTTGACAAACCCTGTTTAGTATTTTCATTATTATCTAGTTAAATAAATGCTTTGATTTCCGTAAAATCTTTATTGTCGGATATTAACACTTGTCAGACAACATCTAATGCTGGGATCTAACCTTTGAGGGTTGAAAAAAAATTGGGTCCATTCGAACCGGGGATTAATGGCCAACCCTTGTACCTGTGATCGCCCCGGAATCAATCGGCATACAAATTAAGTAGGCGATGGAATGGATGTAGATTGGAGAGGTAACACTGCAAAGGGACAACGACACTATTCGCAACAAACTCGCGAGTAATTGCAAACTAGTAAAAACAATTGTTAATTAAATGTTTTCATATAAATTTAATCTAAGCGAGCATTAGAAGAATTTATTGTCGATATAACATTTAATTGTCCACGTAGTACATCGCATTCGAACTTGGAGTACTTAATAGTTACTTGTGTAAATAAACAAAAAGATAAATGATTGTAGTTACTTAATGGTAGATCCGAGCAAACGAGTGCCATTAGTTCTGAAGTGGACTATTAGTCTCCAACGACCACTGATTAACCTATTGTCTTTTCTTTTGTCAGTCCAGCGGCCGTAAGTTTGCTTTCACATGGCAACATTAGGCGATATACTCGATGACGGCGTCTGAAAATAAAATCAAATGTATCCCTCGCTATAAGTCGCAATGTTACGGGAGCAAAGAAAGAATAGACGTGTGTAAATTCGAATTAAACATATTTGCATATGACAAACGCTAACAGAACTAAGCTCGGCGGCTCGAAGTCAAACAGCAAAATGGTAATTAAACGAAATATAAACATAAAATATTAACATTTCGTTTGTGCGACTGTGTGCATTGCAATTACATATAAAACGTACGAAAATTATGTGAAAAATTTGCATGTTTGCAAAATTCCCTAGGTATTTTCAGCTGGAATTGCGGAAATGCATTCAAAACTTAAATATATAATCAAAGTTATAATAATATTTCTGGTATAATAGGTAAACCGGAAATAAATGACATTTTTTATTGCGACAAAAAATTATAAATATCAACTATGATCATCCTCCACAGAATATGTAGTTTTTTAATACGTCGTTCATTAAATTATAGCGATTTTTTATTAAAATGCGTTTGATAAAGTAGATTAGATAGTTTAGTATTCCCAGAAAATCTCTTAAGATTTTTTCCACTTATTTAAAGGAGATACCCGTCATAGCTTGGAGGTAATTACAATCAAATTACGATTGTTTAAGTTAATTGCCAAAAAGCGCAGATAGTATTCAGATGGGTGACCATTCTGAATACTTCTGAGTGACGCTGGTCGACAGAGGGGTGGGGTGAAGGTTGACGACCTTCATCTCATGAAAATTAAATTGTCAGAAAATAAACTGAAAGCGTTTTTCAGTATAAAAATAAACACTGCGGTGCAGAAGGCAACGGGAAACCACTGCACTATATATTCCCATGAAAACCATGTCTATGGTCCTCCATAACACACTCCTCCTCATGCACATGGTGACGATCCTTAGAAATGAGGGAAAGTGGATTAATATCTTATATAAAAACAAAATATAATAATATGTAATCGCTTCAAGACTCAATAAAATATATGAATAAATACATGACCCCCTAACGCCATGTATCTACGATGCAACTTCGAAAATCCCAGAAGGTTCCAATTTGGGACCATTATTATTTATTTTATTTATAACGACATACAACATGTTCGTTCTTGTAATTTCTTACTCTTTGCATGTGACTTTATACTTTTTAAATCAATTACCTCAACAAATGATGCCTTTTCACTGCAGTTGGACATCATTTCTTTGTTTAAATGGGCATCTCCGAATCGTTTCTCGCTTAGTGTTAAGAAATATCAGGTAATGACGTTTACGAGATCTAAAGAATTTCGTATCTTTAATTATACGCTTGGGAACGTAACTCTTCCCAGGCGGTCATCAATTAATTATCTGGAAATTTAGTTCAACAATAAGGTTTAGGGTTGTCTGGGGCATGTAACTCGCATGCAAGAAGGTCAGGTATCTTGTCAAAACCCTTCTTCAAGCTGTTGGTTGACGCAGTACATAATCCCCTTGTATGTGCGAGTTGCCCTTATGGGTGCCACCTCACTACCATCGAGCTCATTCGCGTGTCATTTTTCTTCCGCCATACATGAGGACACGTGATCTCGGAAACTCTCTGGTAGTCAGAGCTATCAGTCTACTAAACCACTTGGCTGATACGTAGACATTTTCAATGTAAATTATCGCTCTTGGATATCAGCTTATTTCCTCACCATTGCACCGCCAGTTCCTTTCTATTATGGTCTTTAACGCGTTAGAATCTGAGAGCGTTTCCTTTATAGTACTGGCTGAGCGTTTCCATTGACCTGGTTAATACTTCTTCTATGACCGTCAACGAACTATTTTGTGATGCAATGATTAAATCTTCAGCGTAGAGATAGCGGCTGGTCCGGTCGTCCGTATAAATCTTAAAGAGCATCGGTGTTAGGACATTTCTCTGAGACAAATCATATTTCTGTGTCCTTCATCGGCCTTTTCTGAGCACTGATGTTATAATGCTAGTGAGATGCTTGTCCTTTGTAATATTATAGAGTTAGGCTAATACAAGGTTATGGTTAATCGTATCGTAAGCTGCCAATATGTCAACGAATACGGCTCTGGTATTTTTTTTTTTGTAGCCTTTTATAAATATACTGATATACCTGGTGTGAAGTCCGCTTGAATTTTGATTAGTTTCTTGTCGTCTTTTTGGGGCTACTCTCGACATTTCTAATCTATTGTACAATATAAAAAAGGAATATAGCAACGAGATTGGTCGAAAGCATTTGGGGGCTCTGCTGATTTGAGTAATGTTATTATTTTAGGCTTACTTCACTACTTTTTTGGGTATTCAAATGGACCTGCGACTAAAAGGTGCAAACCCATGAGAATCTGTTCAGATGCATCGCGCTAACTCCACCTGTTTGCACCCAAAATGATCTGCCAAAAACAACTGACGCGTTTAAAATCCACCATCAAAGTAATCAAAAGCCGAACATTAAGAAAACTAATTGGGAAAAAAGACCTTCGCTGTTACAGTGTGACCAGATTTTAGTAAGTCTTAGTGAACTATTTCTGAAACATTCCACCAAACACAAAAGAAGAACCTATTTCAGACAATAATGGTCATGGGATGGACCCAGGTACCTGATTCAATAAAATTCATTATTGTTTATTCTTAGATTGTTGTAGATGACCCACTTCTCATCCCCAATAGAAATCCTTCTAAAAAAAAGTAAAGTTAAATATATGTGTATCTTTGTTCTAATACCCGTACCCAGAATCTTTGTCTACTTTTTTCAGTACATTTAAAAATTATCCGTCACTGTTGACTATCAACTGTTGAGTTCTTGTGACAATTGCTCAATTAAGTCTCATCATTCGTTTTAAGAGGTCTCCCTGATTTTAGTTTCTCCTTTCGCCCAATTACAACAATTTTAATTATTGAAATACACTGTCGAGGATTCAAGGTGTCTTTACATTTTTTACTATGGGGCAAAAAATATAATGATGTCAATACAGAAAGATTACTAATATAGTATAGAACGCAGCAAAAATTGACATTTCTTTTCGCTTTACCTAATATCAAGCTAAATGAGCAATTAACTTTAAGTATCTCAATAATTAACATTTTATTATCGCTCTGACAGTAGGAAAAATCTCTTCAATCCGAAAGTGAAGCAAAAGATCGTTTTTTTTTGTTACAATGGCACCACTGATTGCATCCCCCGCGCTCACCGCGCCCCTCGCCCGCCCATACTTCCGCTTCCGGGAATGGAAGAAGCGCGGCCGCGGATCCGGATATGCGAGTAAACTTGGCGTTTCCGCTGGCCACGATTTATCTTGCCGGTATGCAAATGAAAATGTCTGCGGAACGAACTCGGTAATGAATTTAATTCTTGTGTACATTTCATATTATATGCATTCTGACTGCAGCCGAGCGGAACGTATGGATGAAATGTGGACGAACCGCGGACACGTACTAAAATGCACTACAGTGAGGCCCATGCAACGTGTATTTTTGCAATTAGCAATCAGCACTAATTGAGCTCGATACATTATAACAACCAAATTGTATCAAATTCGTGATACAGCGCGAGATATGGGCGAATATTAAATTTATGACGAGCAAACATCTTCAATGATCATCTGATACCTCTATTTTATTGAAAGAATCTCGGGTAACTTCATCTTGATTATACATTTTATTAAAAAAAACAGTCGTTTATAATAATATATAATCACCATGGATTTTAAAATAACTGAATAATAACTGCTATATAAAATAATCAATTGTTTTACTTAGTAACGGAATTTGTTAATTGTGGCTTGTTTGGTGAAAAAATAGTGATTTATTTTTTAAATATTTGTTCGACGATCCAAAGATTCTAGAAGTAAATTGGTAATAATGCAATTGATATGCATTCATATTTATCGTTTTAATAATATATTTAGAAATAATCATAATTTATATATATATATTTATATGCATGTTCTTATTTAATCGATATTCATTTTTATGTGATGGATTTAATCCAAAAAAATCATTTATAATAAAATTCCCCAAAATTATATAATTTTTGTAAATACTGTTTTGATAATTTAAACAAAACCCGTTAAATAACATCGTTTGTAATTTTTAAATTTATTTCATTCAATTTTTGTTTATACATAGATATTTTTTTATTACTAACGCTG
Organism: Philopotamus ludificatus; assembly: GCA_022495035.1. Taxonomy (NCBI): domain Eukaryota; kingdom Metazoa; phylum Arthropoda; class Insecta; order Trichoptera; family Philopotamidae; genus Philopotamus; species Philopotamus ludificatus. Next base: position 25,235 of record JAGXCT010035743.1, on the reverse strand, counting down.
AATCTACAATTCAATCAAATAAATTATTCGCTCTTGTCTATAATTTTAATATTTCACAATGATATTTTTCTTGGTTTATATGTAGATAAAGTTACACCTCTAAGATGGAATGAAAACAATGGTGCATTTGTGGGTCACAATTCATCTATAACTTTTCTAGGACTTCACTAAATTTTCATTTAAAAATATTTTTTTTGTTTTCCAACAGCTATTTTTCTTTCACGTATGATTTACAGATATTCCTAGTCCTAAATAAACATATTCCTATCTAAATGGGTATACCGAAAAGCCGGGGACACACCGGTGTGTCATTATTGGTTGAAAGGTTAATAATAGAGAGCCTGATAATGTAATCATTTTTACAAAAACGCAGTCTTGCAGTCAAGCTTTGTAAATTTATTATTTCTGTATAAAAAAATATTTTTACTGACAGCAGAAAGGATCAACAGTATGACTGGCTGTAATTAAATGCACTAGGGCAGGGATGGCGAACCTTTTTCCCAAGTGGGTCAAATTTGATATTTTTTTTATTAAATCCATGTGGCGGGTCACATAGGTTTATTATATAGGCTTACAAGTTTTATTAGCTTTAAAATTTACAAGCAAAATTATAGCTATTATAACCCTAATCATACTCTAGCTCTTTAAAGATGTGGTGACATCTAGTGATATTAGTAGCAGATTAAAATCATTTTATTTTTTATTAAATGAAGGCTTTTTACATTCATATTTAAAAATTCAAGGGGGTTCGATAATTTCACACGCGGGTCACTTCGTGACCGCTAATTACGTGAATTACGCCAAAAAAATCCCACCAAACAGAAAGAAGGACCTTTTTCAAGGTTAATGACGGTCGAGGGGTAGAAACAGGTACTTGATTTGAAGAAAGCCTATATTAAGAAAGATAATTCCTTTGTTATTTTTCGAGGATCAGATTCTACCAGAGAATTTAATGCGTCATCGTCGATTTTTAATCTTACTGATCTTAGTTTATCGTTTAATTTTCTATCTCCACTTTTGAATTTTTTGAACCATCTATAGCATTTTCGATATTTATCATGTCGCCATACGTATCATTAAAATTACCTGCAGTTTCTTTCGCTTTTAATCCTTTGTCGAACAAAAAATAGGTAACAAGATCGCAAATGTGCCTCGGCAATTTCTGGCTTGGACATTTTCACTATGGGTAAAAAAAAATATGAGAACATGTGAAAAAGAAAGACGAAAAACAGAGCTTCAAAATGGCACCAACCTTGATGTGCTCACGCGAGGGCTACCCGAGGTAAACTGACGGCAAAGCATGCAACAAGAAAAAATGACATTTCTTTTGACTTTACCTAATATATTATTTAAATTTATAAAGATGTCGAGATAATCAGTCTCTTCCACTTACATACCCTGAGCAGTATCAAAGTAAAGAATTTCCTGAATTCATAATTTTCGTCTTTATTTGTTTTAATTTACATAACAAAGCCGGTTACCAGGTAATACTGAATAATTTAATCTCAGGCAATTCGCAGCCACTTTGCTCCTACATCGGATCAGTCCCAATGATGTAGCGTCCCGTTGTATACAGTCCAGCCACCTCTACCTTGTTCTCCCTTTCCTTAGGGACAGGAAGTCTTTTGACCATAAGCTTTTCCGATCGCTGATTCTCCTGCATATCAAAGACATGAACGGCCTAGTGGAGTCTGGCCAATACAGTCTGGTCACTATGTCATTCCTCGCCGTCGAATACAACTCTACATATCCGTCTAAGAATATGCTGTGGTTAATTTTTGTTAGAATGGGGCTGATGGGGGTCCTGTAGAGCCTTGGTTTTCCTGGAGATGAATTTTGACAATAGATACTTTTGAAGCCCGAAGTAGCTCCTATTTCCCAGCTTGGTGATACTGTTGTGCCAAGCTATAATGCTGGATTACGTTGTCTGACTTTAAATAATAAAAATGGAATTGCATCCACTTTTGCAGCAAACGAAATTCAAATAAACGTCAAAATAAAGTCGGCAATCAATCGGGCAACACTGCAGAATGTTGCAGGGCGCAATATCCCAGTTGATGACCGCGATATAGCCCCGATGAAATGTTGCAGCAGTTACTTGCCGAAGTTTAGTGCGCCGAGGGGCCGTAGAGAGCCTCTACCGTATCGGCTTTACGATTTTCTTCGGGGGTGCGACTCGTTGTTTGGCAGCGGACCCGTAAACAATAAGCGGGATTCGCCCCGCTAAAAGTTGACTAATAACGACTTTTAATAAAGGCCGAAGTTGCTACGACCTGCCATAATTTGAATAATTAAAAACAGATGGCAACACCGTGCCGTCGGTTATGGGGGCCGGGCTTTAAAAAAAAATACGAAAACTTTCCATCGCAACAACTGAATTCCATTAAACAATTAATGCTATTTACTGCCGCTACGTGATGACAACGCCGATTTATTACGCGCCATTGTGTTCTCGCGATCGCGCAATTATTGTATGAATATTTACTGGCCAATTATATGGGAGTGATTGACGTTTCAGGCAAATTTAATTTCATAAATACGGAAATCGGATCCGCCACTCTGAAATTGTTGATGTTTGACTTGAATTTTGAATTGCCTATCGCGGTATGGATTCAATCTGCTTTGTCTCTTTATAAATCGATATGCAATAATGTTGCTCTATTTCATTTTTCAATAATACTTTGCAAAATTAAATAAATATTCTATTTTTTTTATCAGTTATATGACACTACGCACAGTTGCAACAACGTTATCATTCCAACAACAATTAAGTCTATTTTTATAAATATTTTTTTTCCATTAGGTTTATATTTTTTTCAATTTTAACCTAGCCGTGCCGATATTGAGTACTAA
>JAGXCT010035742.1:16768-41153 GCA_022495035.1 Philopotamus ludificatus | reverse complement strand
TTTCAATATTTACGAAAATGCACGTGCATAACTTGTTTTTTATGCGTCTGGGTATCTCCTTTAATTCCATTTAATAATTGTTTTATTAAAATTAATCTTTCAAGGTCGATGTTTTTTGTCTTTGATGTGATCACCATATACTAATACTATTTATCATTATTTAATATGTGCACCTCACAGTTTTTATATTTTAAATGAAATATACTTTTTTTTAATTATTAATCTTCCACAGCACCCCAAATTTTTTTTTAAAAGTTTTAAATTACAAACTAATACATTACAAACTAATAACTTATAAATTAATAAACTGAAAACATATAAAATTAATAAAACATGTTAAATAAAAAGAAAGGAAGAAAATATAAATAAACAATTTTATTTTAATGCTCATTTTTTAAATAAATAATAATTGATAACAAACTATTATTCAATGTTACCAGAAATGAGATTATACAAAAATCTAGAAGTTTCAGATAAATGTTTGTTTATTATTCTACAGGATTCATTGTCAATCTTTTCAATTTATGCTGAATAGCGTCATCCACGACAGAGTATAAATCACTGTAAAAGAAAAAAAAACAACCATTGACAAGTGTTAAAAAATATCCATTGTCTATGATTATAACAAAAAGAGCACCTAGCCCTAGAAAATTTATATCTTCTTCGACCCGCCGTTAATCGCTTGTTGGAAATATTTTTAGTAGTGTTTACTATTCCCGTTTCATTTTCATTTATATCACAAGTTTCTTTGGGTAGAATATGAGAATTTTCTGTAGAAATACTATCAAAATTTCTGGAAATAAGGATAAATTAATAATACAGATATATAATAACGATATAAAAAATGTAACATTGAATTACATTATTTGATTATCTTTTTTGGGTGAAGAAATTGCACAGCAGGTGATAATCAACACACAAATCTAGAAATTAAATTAATGCCCAAATGTAAAATTGATAAAAAAAACATTCAATAAAAATACCGACCTGCATAATGACAATAATTCCTGATATTGTCATCAAAATACTCGACATTTTATTAATTTCGTCTAAAAATTTATCTTTGCATCCATGATTATAAGCGTCATCTTTAAGACACGACAGTGTAATGTTTGAAAAATTTTCTTGACAGCACGACAATGGGATGGAACCATTGTCGATCGAAGCCCAATCTTCCGGACCATTAATACCACAACATTTCTATTGAATATTAGAATAAAATCTAATTAATCGGCATTAAAATTTAAATAACAAATACTTTAAGATATAGATTTATTTTTTTTTAATGTGCACTGTACCTTTCTGTGCATCTTATCCCAATAGATTTTTATTTTTGGATTTACATTGTACAATGGAATTGTAATGGTGAAACGTACATAGATTAGTTCCTCTATCAAGTGTTCAAATCTAATGTAATCTGTGATACCTTCAATAAATCCCAGAATAAATAGGAAAAGTAGGATAACACCTGTCTAGTAAAACAGATTCGATTTAAATGATAGATTTACCTTCAATTTACGAATAAAATAATTATAATTTACCCCGAATATAATTATTTGGTTTTTTTTATAACAACAACATCCACAAAAAGATACAATAACACAGGCAGAAATTGCAATTAATAACGAAAAGTCGTAAGCATAATTAGCGTTTTCCATAAATATTGCGTTGTAATATACGAAATGGACCAATACAGTCGCGGCGAATACCTAAAACGAAACCAAGCCAATGTTAAATAAGATGACTAATACGCAAATAAAGTGAAATAGAGTTAACATACCACAATATTTAAAAGTAAACATATTGCCGTAAAGATCATTACAAAGTGGATAATAAATATTATTCATAAAAATATGTGGCACACATCACAGTGCGAATTCATTGAATTTCTAGGGAAGACTAAATGATGTAGGAATTGAAATCTCCAATAATAATCAGCCGAAGTGATTATCTTTGCTGATAAGTTTTCGTGTCAAATAATAGAGCGCATGTGAGAAGTGATATGCGATAAGCGGATTTTAAAATTGAATAGTTGGAACAAACAATATTAGTTGGAAAGAATATAGAGTAAGCAGGTATGATGTAGCGAAAACTAATCTTATGACAATATTAATACAACCAATAAAACGTGAATTATAAAGAGAGCTCAATTCATAAATAATATTAAATCGGCAAAGACGATAAACCAAAAGAAAATAAAAAAAAATGAAATATTACAAAATAAATAGATAATAAATGAAAATAAATAAATTGAGCTAATGATTCTGCGTCTATCTGAGTCAAAATTTTAAACATTGCTATATTCAGAGAGTATTTGACATGCCCGGGACTCATACTGACCTCGAAAGAAATTTGTTATCATAATAAGTCAATGAATAAAGGCAGGGCGGCTCGTCCATATACACTGCAGAGCTGTAGCACCCTCAATCAGATTGAGAAGAAATATATTTTTATATAGTAATATAATTTATATTTATTAATCTGGTCTGTGCCTTTGCGGGCAGTGTTACTCCTTGCAATGTAGAGCAAGAGCGCTGTCTGCCTGTCAGCGCTACCAGCAGAGCTGTGCGGTGCCTTGAGGCAGAGGCGATCGCCTCAGGCGGCACCGTAAGAGGGGCGGCATTAGCCGAAGGAAAGAAAAACAATAAGAAAGGGGGCGCGGTATTTCGAAGTCTTGCCAATCGAAGTCATATCAAGAAAACCTATGAATGCGGGCCGGTGGCAGAGTGGGGAGGGGGGGAGTCATAATTTACACATCCCAGATTAGAAAAGAGACCACGTAGTGAAATAAATCTTTAATTTGGTTGAGACTAAGAAAAGAGTCAAGAAAAGTTTAATCCAAAACATCCGAACAATCAAAAATTTAAGTAAGAAAATAGTGGTAGTCTCGATACATCTACTCTTCCTTTTTTCTTGGAGGCAAACCCCCTCCTACTTGCCTTTACTGGTATCCAGCCAGAAGAGTAAAATCCGATACCAACAGCGGTAGAAGATACGTCTACAGAAACGTTACAAAAAACGCATACCAAGATTGTGTTTACAACAAGTCCACCAGGTAATTCATTAAATCATTATTTTATATTTTAAAATTCTTCTATGGAATTACGACGAAAGAAGGATTCGTATATTATCGTTGTTTTTTTTTCAGTTTGTGTTTGTTTTTGAAAAGTAAAATGTCGAATAAACTATGCCGAATGTGATTTAAAATGGCACATATCTGTCAAACATTCTGATTTTTTCACCCAAGCTCCTCCTACAGTCACATTTTAGAAAATTTTGTTGAATTTTTACGATAATTCAATTACCCAAAAGTTACTGTCTAGAATTTTCAATGGTGTTGTTTGTATATGAACAAATTTTTAATAATTTTTTTACTTGCATCGGCATTTACATTTATATATTTTTTTTATTTATTATTTTGTGCATCTTTGGCCGATGATTGCGGAGTTAGGGCCACGGTCTAGTTTGGCGGCAATTGTCATCCGCTATGGGGGTGCAGGGTTTGCTGGGGCTGGCGGCGCCGGCCTCGCGGCCTGTGAGCGCAGCCGAGCTGCGGGGACACTCGGTGGCAGCCGACGCCTACTGCTGGCTTCATCGCGGAGCCCTAGCGCGCTCACCTGCTAACCAACTTGCGTTAGTTTTTATATGTTAATTTTTTGACAACTACATAAAAAAATTACCCAGAACTGACATTATTTTGATCTTAATTTATAAAATTAACACATTACTTTTTTTTAATGTTCTTTTCAGTCAGAAACCAGTTTAAAAAGTTGTTTATTTAGGTTTATTAATAATGTGACCCAAAAGCTGAGGTCATACAGATTTAATAACGTTCATCGTCCAACTATGAAATTTTTTTTAGTGTGTTGAGAATTATCTTCTTTCTGGCTGTATAGTTTTATTTTTAATATACTTCATTTGATAATCAATGAGCTTTCATATTCCTTCATCGACACTATAACCTGAACTCCTGCCTCTTAATGCTTTATATCCCTTATGTACTGTGGTGCTGTCTTTGCTATATATGCGGTAATTTAAATGATATTAAAATAACAATATGTTAATTAATGTGATGATGCAGTTTATTTTTTTTTATCAATATATTCGATCGATTTATACAATGTTTTTATAAATAAATCTATATATGTTTTTTTTTTATTTCAGGCATGTAAAATATTGCATGAAGTATGTAAATATGTTATTGTCTTACAATATTAAACCCATATTGGTTTTTGATGGACGGCACCTACCAGCCAAGGCAATCACTGAAGAAAAACGGAGAGAGTAAGTTTATTGCATTCATATATAATGTTCCATTTTTTTTGACGTTCATTATTCTCAGATATGAGGAATTTGACTCAAGCAAAAGAGATGGACAAGAATATTATTGTATATAATTAATGATTGTATTTTTTAAAACTCGGTAGATCTCGGAGTCTTGCGAAAACAAGAGCGGCCGAATTATTAAGACTGGGAAAGGTAAAATCATTCCATTATTAATTCCAAAGATATTAACTTTCATATTAAAACATGTGTTCTTATAGTTGGAAGAAGCGAGGGTACAGATGCGCCGTTGTATCGATATAACTCACGAAATGGCCTTAGATCTAATTAAAGAATGTAGAAAAATGAACGTCGACTGCATCGTGGCGCCATACGAAGCTGACGCACAGTTGGCATATCTGAATATGAAAAAAATTGCTGACATAATCATCACAGAAGATTCGGATCTTCTCTTATTCGGTTGTAATAAGGTATTTAAATAATATGCGATAATTTTATTATAAATAAATATGTAATAAAATGATTTTATTTCAGGTTATTTTTAAAATGGATCTGAACGGTAACGGCGTGTTAATTGAGAGTTCAAAATTACCACTGATAATGAAGTGTCCTTTAGAAAAATATAGTTTTACAAAATTCCGTCAAATGTGCATTCTATCTGGATGTGATTATCTTCCATCGTTACCTGGAATCGGTCTTGTAAAAGCACGATTATTTATTAACGCTACCCGAGATCCTGACATTAGTAATGTAATTATTTGTATAACATATTTTGAATTGATTTAAATTGTTGATCCTAAAAAATATGTGTATTTATATAATTTAGGCTTTAAAAAAACTTCCAACGTATTTAAATAAGAGTGCATTACAAGTTACTGATGAATATCGGAAGCAATTTCTAATAGCGGAGGCTACTTTCAAGCATCAATTTGTTTACGATCCCATTAATAGGATGATGGTACCTTTGACTGATCCTGATGATGAAGGTATAATTTTTTATATATTTTTTCTGTCGTATTTATTTAAAAAAAACGTTTTATTCAATTTTAGATACAGATCCTCAATACTGTTGCAACGCCGGAGCATTATTAGATCCAGATGTAGCATTTCAATTGGCTCTAGGGAATATTGACCCGTTTACTTTAAAGAAAATGGACGAATGGAATCCAGATGATCCTAAAAATATGGTAATTTCAATACATCTTTGTTTTAGTAGTTAAAAAAGTGGATTTAAGAAGGAATATGTTTGGGGTTTGTGAACACATTTGTAGTTTTATATTCATTATTGGAGAGTAGAATAATGCCTTATCAGTTGACTCTCAGGATATACAAATACTGACAACATTGTGACATATTATTTGTATACATCTCCTTTCTACATCACATTACATATATTAAATTATAAATTAAATTATACCATTGTATAAATGAATCTATGAGCTACTCTCGTTACTATTTTTTGTACGAATTTATAAAAAAAAGCTTTCTATTCCGGAAGGCTGTCGCCTTCTTACATAGCTGACCGTCTTAAATAACTCTATAACTCTGAGGCATCTATATATAAACTATAACTACGCCGTGCCCTTCCTATATAGAACCTGGGGGCTCCGTCGGGGATGCGATGCTTTCTATTCTTGGCCCTACTCGTGTTGTATGAAGCAGTGCCGAATTTTAATGCGTAGAGTAAACACCTCGAGAGCACGATCTTTCTGGAACCATATTCGGGTTAATATGTCCATGGAAGCGAATATGATGTCACCCATGCTCTCATCGCATTAGCTCACTGCCGAATTATTCTACATACGTCATAGACTAAGCAAACTAATTTTACAGCTCTGTGACGTTACATTTCCATTTATTTGCACCATAATTAGCCATTATCTTCTGATTATCAATATTTTTATATGGTTTTTAGCAAAAAAACTGTAGAATCACTGACAAATCATTTAAATTACCATCAACGTCCATTTTAATTATGCAGTGAAACCCCGTTTTTACGTTTTTGAAGGGATTGATCAGAAAAAAACCTAATTAAAGGTTAAACATAGATTTGTGGTTAGAAAAGGGATGAAATAAAACGGTATTGTAAAAAACATTCACGTAAAACCATTCACGGGTTTCACTGTATATTTATTATTACGTATTTAATACAATAAACATTTTTTATAATATTTTAGCCGACGGGGGGCAAAACAAATAGCTGGAATCAATGCAGCATAGCGCCTCATAAAAGCATATGGAATAAAAATTATATGGATTCTAAAATAATCATAAAAGAAGAAAAGAATTGCATAAACGCATTATCGATTCCAATCACTCGGCCGCTGTGTAATAAAGTAATAAATACGAGTATTAAAATTGACAATGGGTAAAGATGGATACATAATATATTATATCATCAATACATAAATATTATATATCGATATATTATATTGTGTTTAATTTTTCAGGATGACTGTAAAAGATTTGAGCGAGATGTACTGCATCGAACCTCCACAAAAGAGGAAAAGAGTCGTCGTTCCAGAAACCCAAGGATTCGATGATAGTTTTTCGGACAATTCTAACGTGACGTCTGAAAATGTGTGCAGTGATGTAGAAGACGACGATAAATCTAATAAGGACACGTCGCCCATACTGACCAAAAATAGCACAACTTATAAACGGCTATTGGAAAACGGCTCGTTCAACAAATTTAAAAAGATCAGTAAATTTAAAAGGACAATTTTGGATTCAACCGATGTTGTTCAGAGTAAATTTTTCGATACGTACACTCCCGAATCGATGACTGATAGCCAAAAAGAAAACAGTTGTATGGATGAAGATAATAAATCTGGTATCCTAAATAATGTCGATATTGATAATATCACCGATATTAAAATCAACTCCGTATATCATCATAAGAATGAGAATTTAATTACGGACGTACCTGTAGATAAGATTGTTTCGCCGTTAAAAGATTCCAGTATGGATTTAAATAATAAATTGAGCGAATTTTCTACGTATGAATCGGGAAATAATATTCATAATAAAAATCCGTTTAGAGTACAGCATTCACTTGATAGATCGGCAAATGATATATTTGAAAATCCTTCGGATAGTACTAGAAATAATTTACAGGTATATATTGAATGGATTTTATTATGCAATCTCATCTATATTAATAATTTAATCGTATGCATATTTTTTCAGATACCTTTAGCAAATAAGAATATTTCGGGAAATTGTCCGATTAATAAGAGTAATAATAAAGTTTTTAACGCATGCAGAAGACCTGGTTTACATAAAAAGAAAGCAGTTCCTGTCACCGGACAACAGACTCTATTAACAGTATTCGGATTCCAAAAAAAGTAATTATTTCGATCCTTAGATGTGTTAGTACAATATTTTAAAATGACTTTATTATCGATATTATTTTCAGATCTCAGTTGAAGCACGCCAACCAATAAATAACACAGCTAGACGGAATTAATTATATCATAATTTTATCTAGTCATTTTTTGTTGTTTTTTTTTTATAATCGTTTTAATGGACTGATTTATTTTATGTTAATCATTATCGCTAAGGTAACACACGAAACATGATGATATATATTTTTTTATCAAATAATATTAACAATTAAGAAAAATAATTATGCTAATATTTACATCGTTATGTTATTAATTGCCTGGCGATAATCGAGTTTATGTTTGGACCATTTAAATAATGGTTAGTATGTGATTATTAAATTAATATTTTTTAACTTAACTCGTATACTCGCATTACAGCGTTTTTATGTATATGATTTATTTTAAAAAACAATAACATTACCTCATTTAGAAGATAAATTATTTAATGAAACTCATACTACTTGAATTTATATTTTTTTCTAAACGAATCTTATGAAATATTTGTACAATTTTTCATTTTGGAAATATATCTGATAACTGAACGTTTTACGACAGTCTTGTACAATACTATATAAAATGTTAATGTAATTCTACTCTTACTCGTAATTATACCATAATGATATACACTGTTAACGTAATAGATCAAATGACTGATTTTTATGCATTTCTTTACAATATTTTTTTATAATGATGGGTATAACCACATTTGTTAACATGTATTGAGCCGCGTCAGTCACCGGTGCCTTACGTCAATTTTAACTAGTGTGCCGTGGCATTCACTGGCGACTGACAGTTATTGATTTGAAGAAATGGTCCGCAATCTCCGTCAGTCATTTTGAGTTCTGAACATATGATGTTCATTTGACTTGGCGTTTTTGCAAAAAAAAATATACAAATACCAAAATATGAAGATTTTTATAGCTAAAAAAATTAATATGCTATTTTGGAAGAATAGTTAGATTATTATACATACTTACATGCGTTTTTATGATAAAAAAGAACTGAAAAACTATTCTAGGACTGAAAAACAGGTTTTGGCAAGTTTTAATTTTCAAGCAATATATATTGGTTATTCCGTTTCATAAAAAAAAACGAACACATAGTATTGCCACACGTCGCGTCAGTCCCCGCTGACTGACAACATAAATACGGTTCTCATCATCATCAAAGTTTTTAACGTAAAATCACAATTGGATCATCCCTATATATAAATGCATAATATCAGGGGCGGCAGGTCGCCAGCCAAAGCCCAGGAACCGAGCTGTCACGTGTGGATTGTAACAATAATAATCAGACGAGGTTAGGGCCCAATTCGTATTTAATATACGGTCTGATTGGGTGCTACGGGCACCTCCTGTAGCACACGCGTCACTCAATTGGCCTGGATAGCGGCTGGCTCCTCATAGCTCCGTAGAATCTACGAAACTATGATTGTGCCCAACCGCTATTGTCGCCACGTCTGATTCCGACACGCGACAACACTCGACTCTAGGTAGACGACTAGGAGGTAGTGGAGGTAAAAAGAAAAGTTCCATATTACCATATACAGAAGGTCACTTTTTGTTTGCGTAAGCCTGTTCGGGGTAGGTTTCTATATGCCCTGGATATGTGGTCGCTATCGAGTGTATAACGAGTGTTGTTTGTAAGTCAGTGGAGGTAAAGAGAAACGTTCCGTATTAACGTATACGGAAGGTCGCTTTTTGTTTGTTGCATAAAGCTCTGTTTGGGGCAGACCTGTATATGCCCCGCTTCTCCATATTTTCCGACCGGCGATTATATTTTGGCGAATTCAAAATTTACGATCGCTCGTGCAACTATGTTTCACGCACTTCGGTAACAAGAGTTCAAATTCAAAAAAAATCTGAAAAAAGGGGGGGGGGCACTTCAACCATATCATGCCACACCTGTTTTTAAAGTCACAAGCCGCCCGTGCATTAGATACAATTAAATGTATACAATGACCAACTGGGTCTTTTTAAAAAAATGTACTCGGCACGATACATGTTAAGTTATTCTCTTTTTTTCTGTAAAATTATTTTGTTATTGTTGGCATGGGTTAGAATATTGGATTATATTTTGACGGATTTTCGTTTTAAATGACGTCACTCATTACTGGTCATTGAATTCATATGTTGGAACATTTTTATTATTGATTTTTTGTTATCAATATAATTTCTATACATGTCTATTTATTTAGTTATATTTTTTTATTACGGAATAACTACATACGCATTTATTTTTTTTGTATTTTATTATTCACCTAGATTGTCTATTTTAAAACATGTTGGAATCGCATATTACAAATCCCCAATCCTGTAAATAATTAAAGGAGGTGGATGTAAAAATATTTTTTAAATTTGTTGATATTATTTTGTATATAAAACTGTGTTATGGATTTAATAAAAAATTACGCAATGACGTTAAATAAGATTTGTTTATTTAATCTCCGATATAAATATTTACCTGTAAAATCTATCTCAACGAAAATATATTTGTGAGGACATTGAACCGATCAAAGTATCTAGTAATCGATTCGTAAGTCTCATTAACTTTCATGTTACACTTAAAAATATTATACCGCTTTGATCCGGAATTTGACAAGTTTAATTACGTGACCTGTTGACACAAATATAATAAAACAATTGTTATCTGTATTCTATTTTGATATGGACAAAACGATTCGATTTGAAATATCTGCAAGGTTTGGTATAAAAATATTCTCAAAAAATATTTATTTGTCAATATTAATTCTGTCGTCATTTCTATGAGCTTTTTCATAATTTATTCCCTTTATATTACTAAAACGTCTTTTCTGTTTTTTTTTCTTTGGGAATAAGGAGTCATAGCTGAGGCAATATAACGGTGATTTTTCTTAAGTAATTCTTTCCACATTGATCGTTTTTTTACCGACTTATATATCCAGCGAAATTCCACATATTTTTATATCAAACAACAAAATAATAGTGCAAGGATTTTCATTATTGTTCTGGTAAATGTAATGTAATATCGTTGATGATTAGGAATAATGTTTGTGCCTTTGCTCATGTGACGTAGACGAGAGAAAGTTGTTGACTCTGACACATTGTGATAAAAAAAATCAATTACTGGCCTAGCTCTAAATTTTAAATTTGATGTTTTCTTGTAGGTTATCGTGATTAACCATTGAGCGTCAATGAACCTGCAAACGCTCTACACGGGCTTTAATTAAAAAATATCTGGGGAACCCCATCGTCTGTCGACGTTCGATTCAAATACATGGTAACAGAACGGTTAACATTATTTTGACCAATTAATTATTTCATAAATTAGATTATTCCATGTGTTATCTAATTTATGTAAAAAAATATTGTCACACCCGATGCAATGAGGTTATTGCTATATTTTTACATATATTTGATCTTTGGATACACACATTTTCATGTGTATGTGAGTATAATTTTTTATACGTATTGATTTCGTAGTATTTCGAAAACGTATGTACTCTTGATAAGTAAGTGAATTAAAACGTAAACAGATTATAATTCCTTAAATTATATGCATTAGTAATGTGAGATTCTAAAAGTATCGTGGTGAATTCGGATATTCACCGTTGAATATTTTTGTGAAGGTATCCGTTTTTAAAAGGCCATGGTAATATATTCGTGAAAACTAATAGCTTAATACGGAAAGTTTACTGCATTAATACTGTGAATCAAGAGCACGGTATTGCTAGACTCGCTAGAAATTAAAAAAATATAAATGAAAAACGACTGAAGAGATCCGACGTGAATACAAGATTTCCTCTATTAGATAATAATACTTAGTTTTTATAAGGTTTTGAGAATGTCCGCATCATCTTTCAAATGACTTTAGAGTGATGCAAGATTCGTCAGAGCACTAGAGAAATATATAATGACATTTAATAAAGTCATGCATATTTTGCTGACTGTCGTTATTTGTAGGAATTTAATCGCTACTGATTTTTCTATCGAAGCCAATAATTTTCTCTCAATTAGCTGAATAAGGCCGACTTTAATTTCTCGCTAGTTTAATAATAATCGCTGATGAAACTTTGATATCCATATAATAATGATGAAACTTCTGCGTTGAATACGGTCAGTATTTTATTTTGTAAATAATTGGTCTAAACACATAAATGTTTTTATTTATGTTTCTCTATTAATTATAGTAGATAATATTATATGGACGTTAGCATTCAAAGTCTGGTTATAACTAGTTTGTAACTATATTTGGGTTTGATAAGGAAGTGCAATTTGTTTAATAGTTCTGTATAATATTTCCACAGTGAATCAATTTATTTTTAATACTAATTAAATTATTTGTAATACAGTTAAACCCCGCATAAGTCTGTATTTTTTTATATAAATACCGTATTATGTTTTTTTTAATCATAGATCAAGAAAAACATTCATTATAAAAAAAAAATATATATTATTTTCAATTTTTTAGCTTAAATTTATCCTAAATATTATTTTTTTAATTAAGGATCTATATTTACAGTTACATGCTCTTAAATATCATCTTTTTATGATTTCGAGTTTTTGGAGGTAGTATTGCAGGAGTTTTCTACAATTGTAGAACAACATTGTTCTACATTTTTACAACTTCCGTGTTATAAGAGAGTTGCCTGTATATGATACATTAATTAGATATTGACATTTGAATGTTACAATTCTTAGAGGTGCTTAGACTAATAAACACGATAAGAATGTAAAAACGTACATATGCAATTGGATAAAGCGAATATTATTATTCATTCGTTATTTTTAAATATCCATTACGATTTTATTATAATAAATCATAAGTCCTCAAACATGTTTGACTCGAGACAGATAAATTATATGAGATCTGAATTAAAGGATCTAACACTGCTGGATATAATAGTCTTCAAATAGCTTCGCTTCGTGGGTCGGAGTTTGGAACCGATGACTTCGCCATATTCCTAAGCCAATACTAGATTAGAACCTTCAAGGAATACAGCTTAGTTGATACAAAGGGGCTTGAATACGCATGAAACTGATATGAAAACTAAGGGGAGCGCCGTCCATATGGCCAGATTGTGCGTCGCACACAGGCGCCGAAAGATTAGGTGCAACGAGAGGCGCCAAGAGGGGAAAAATTGGAAAATATTAACTATTAATACATTCAACTTTCTTAAAATCGAAAAAAATACTCAATTCTTCTTCTAAGTGCAATTTCGATTTTACAGTATTCGGAATGGTCTAATATCCAATCGGGAATCTTCATTGTAAGAATAATTTTAAACCGATATGAAGTGTTTCGAAATGTTGAGAATAGATCAAAATGTCATCATCACATTTTTCCACTGATTCGGAAATTGATAAAAATTTTTCACGTTCTAAATTGTGTTTAATATAACATTAGATTTGACACAAACGACGAAACAACGGCTTTCGTTTTGTATCATATTTAACTCATTTCCTTGCAGCTGCCGATTAGAATCATTAAATTTACTATATAAATCAGTCAAATACGCTATATCGCTATTAAATTTCTTACAATTGAGTCAAAGAGATTATAAAATCTATTTAAACATGACCCCTTTGACAACCAACGTACGTTTGAAGTCTACGTCGTTTTCGATTCAAAGTTGTCCAAACAATCTGTCATAGAGTGCATGGCTCCTGATTTTATTAACTGCTGTAATTATGTATTGCAAAGAACGATGCAGGGATCACCAAGATTTTTTGCAACTAAATGTTGTTGATGAATCACACAATGCACTGCTAATATATTTGGCACCGACTTTTTCAATAAAGAAATAACGCCACGATAGCACCCTACCATAGCTGAAGCACCATCAGTAGCAACTGACATGATATTATTCTAAGGAATTTTCTTTTTTTCAAAAAACTCTCAATACATTGAATATAGATTGCCCTTAACTGTCAGTTATTAATTTCTTGGCAAATAAGAACTCTTGCCGATTTTTTCTTCTTTTATATATCGAACATACGCGTAAAAGTAAAACTTCATTCTTTAGTAAAGTGGAGTCATCAAGTTGTACGCATATAATTTGAAACATAATAAAATCGTAGATGATATTTGTTTTTAAGGTGATTTTATCAAAAACTTTTGGTATGTAGCAAATTAGATACGTATGTACATACATCGTGTAACGGATTTTTAAAATTCTATAAGGATATAAATATTAGCACCTCGTGGCACCCTTTTTGCTTCCCAAGGCTCCCTTACTCCCTCCAGGGTCAGAATTACTCCCTCAGCTTCCTCCAGGGCCCCCCGGGGGGCTAGGTGGCCCGCTTTGGGAACCTATGTTAGATATTAAGCCGAAGCAGCACTGTGAACATCCTCTGCTCCACCGAGAAGGTGGAGCCTATGATTTTAATTTAACAATTATAATAGGACATAGACTGTTACACATCATTATGTATGACGATCGTCACCATCACTTCTACGTGACCGAGCACGAGGAGCTTCTCCAGGTTATTATTTCATCCATTAAGATATCCAAAGAAGCGAAGAATCATGTTAAATACAAGAGCCGAAGAGCCTCAATTTCTTACAAGAATAGAAACGTTTGTGCGTTTCAATTCTGATTTTCAACAATCCAACAGTAATTCTAATTGTTTAATTCGTTATTAATTAAACTATGCCATTTTCATTAATGGTATTATATCTTTTCAACTATTTAGCAATATAGGTGATGTAAAAGTTAAGACGTGTTTCTATGATTGTAAAAGTTAAGACAAACATACCCTTTTTGCAACGATTGGACTCAGGAGGTGAGAAATGGGTAGTGTACAATAACATAACACGGAAAAGTCAAGAAAGGCAAACCTGGACAACCCCTAACAACTTCAATGGCCGAAATCCACAAAAAAATAATGTTTGGAGGGATTTCGTAGGGATGTCGACACAACATAAGTTTAAGGAATGGAAATGTTATCGACCACTCATTATGTTCTCCAGTTCTTGATCCTTCTGATTATTATTTATTCAGATCACTGCAAAAAAAATGATGAATTAAAGCAGATAAAACTTCCCTTAATAGATTTTTTACTTCAAAGTCAAGGGAATTTACTTAAATTGTATTATTAAGTTATTGGAAAGATGGGAGAATGTTATAAGACTCAATGGAGATTATTTAATTGATTAATTAATATACAGCTGTTTTTATTTCATATAAAAAAAAAGTCAAAACCTTTGTATCAACTCAATATGTTTCTTGATTTCATCATCCAAAATCCATTTAGATCTTAAATAATGTCAAACATGGACACGGAGATAGTGACCTTAGATAACCATTTGCCACATAGTGCAGGTAATATTCGATTAAATTTCATGTGATCGATATACTGTCGACGTTTACTAAAATTAAAATGACTTGCAATATGCATTTCAGTCATTGTGAAGGTCATAATCGAGAAAAATCAGAGATAATTCAGTGTTATTTGCATATATTGTTGTGTGATGCAACTACGCGTGCTCGTTGAGTGCATAGAACTGGATTGCCACTGTTGTGTCAATAACTGCTGCCGTATAAATTGAAACGCTCGCTGCTCACAGATCAAATCACAGTTATCGCTCGCTTAAGTCGATTCTGTGCTCTGCTACATAGCTCTCTATTCAGTGATCGAGTGATCTAGTACTTTTGCAAGATGGCTCCGTATACAAATAGCTGCGGTCATTGCAAGGAATGCATTCGACTGCAGCAGTTGCAAATCATGGGACGCCAACCGTGCGAGCCAATGGAGTGTGCTTACAAACACATCCTAGAGATTTACAAGGACGGTGTTAAGTTTGAACAAACTATCGCAAATGTCGACGGAGAAAAGGTGTCTTCTCCTGTGGGAAGCTGCAGTGCCGATTGCAGATGGATATCCGGCACATCGTCCAAGACCACGTCCGAAGACAGTTACGGCTGGGGCACAATCGACATTGACCACGGGCGCAGGAAGAGGGTCAAATTTTCGAAACGTCGACGCATCCTCAAATGAAACCGGGCCGAATTATTCACGAGGAACATGTTATGAAGAAAATATTCGAGTGACGTCGAAGATGCTTCTTATCGATGCGGAGATTTTTTTGGCACATATATTTATACCAAAATCATCTTTGAACTGTGTATCTTGTTGCCATGCCTTTAATTAATTATTTGTTGTAGCAACACTAAATGTGTGAGAGATAACCTTGCGATTTAAAAAAATATCTGGCTGATATATTTATTGTTTAGTTCCGTCAGACAAAAACGATAAACTGACCGAAGTGCAAGGTTCCGCCCCCGAAAAACACTGCAATCAGTTCAACAGTAATTGTATTACGTACATAGACAAATATAATGTGTAAATGAAAAAATGGTCCAAAGACAGATTTTTTCGACCATAATAAAATAATGCAAATCTACAATTTATATTATGAATAAACACGATTGTTATATATCAAATGTTTTATTTACTCGACACCCGAAAATTATCAAATAATATTGATTTAATAAATTCCAAGATGCTGAGAATATTTTTATAAATAAAAATATTAATATTTTTTTTATCCCGATTCACAATACTTAAAACACCATCTATCAATGAATTAGCAACCGTCATTTATTGCTAAAATTATATAACTAATCCTATCGATTTCTGCATAAATTATTTTATAATATTATTAAGAGGGCGTTTATCATAAAATTTATTTTTAATATGAATAATATAACGAATAAACATATCTTTAGATATACACGGTTGCGTTCTGATGCGGTTTTTGTTTTGATATTATTTTAAATTATCGATGAGAATTAGCTGACGAGAGAGCTGCAGGAGAACATCTCCCAAAACTTAGTAATAATAATTGAAGAGAGCTCTTATTCTCTCGAACATTTCTTTGTGCTGATAAAACGTGTTCTTTTAACCTGGCCGTGCCGATGTCTATTTGAGACCTCAATTTTTTCTCGAAAAACTATTGATATAAATCCTACACGTCAAAAATCTTTTGTATTTGTCGAAAAAGTCTAAAGAATAACTATTATAAATAATCATTGACCTTTATTGTGCGCAATTGCGAAAAAAAAAAACAACAATATTCGATACTGTAGCTACGGGCGCGATGTTTTTTCCGCTCGCATCCTGTACGATGTCCTGAGTGCGAGTGAAAAAGCGAGAATTTGGCGGTCGGTCTACCGGCGGCGTGTCCTCAGTCTGCAGCAGGACATCGCCGGGTGTTTGTATCATTTACGCGCCATATTGATTAGTAGAAAATATACCAAATTATGAAGCATATCATGAATAACTATTTTTATTCTTAGAACAATCCATTTTAAAAAAAAGTCTCGATATTTTTATGAAGAATTCTTCAATATCTCTTGAATTGAAATGCTTGGGGCCCATTTTTTATAATAAATAGACCACCTTCGGATGATGCAATTGTTTTCGAACCGTCGTGACTGATCGGTTTAAGAACGAAAAACGGCTTGATACTTTGTATTTTAACGGCAAATTAGATGGATTTTTTTTAAAAAACTAATAAATAAAAGCAAACACAAATGACTGAGTTCTCTGTGTACCAAACATAATATTCATTCAGCCCTTCTATAGCGCAGAGATCGGGGCCACCCTATAGATACTCGCCTTATAGACGACTAGGCACAAAACATGTTTCCATTCGCATATTATATTTTCAGTTTGATCACGCATACGTGTTATATTTTAGTATCAACTAAAGAGCATTGGCTTTTATTTAGCGCGGTAATGTCGTAAGGTCAAATTACATATTTCCAAAATATGTAATTTGACCTTAAAAAAATAGCGGTTTGCAGAAAATTGCGCTCTAGAAGGGAGCATTACAGGAGGGTCTGTCTCGCTCGTTATATAAAATCGCGCTATAGGAGGGTTTTCTATATAGAGATATTTAAATTATTATTTTTTTTTTTTTTCTTTGAAGCTATACATTTCTGAGAGTCTCAATAACACGAATCGTAGAACGATTATTAAAAAAATGTAAATCTGTTAATTTAGAGCAGGGGTCACCAAACTTTTTGAGAAACGGGCCGGATAGAAAATTATTATCAGAATATTAATTGAAATTTATAGTGGAAAATATCTATTAAAATGTATGTGTATCTAAATTATATATATTATAATTATTCTAATTAAAAACGGGTAAATAATAATAAAGATATACTCATTTTTACACTTATCGATTTATTAAATTTGCATATAATTAAAACAATTAAAAGAAAATAATACATATATGATATATAAAAACTGTCTGAAGTACTTTATTATTTTAATGAAAAAGACATGGAACTAATACAAAAGCATGAATCCGTACCCGGAAATAAAAAAGCCGCATAAAAAAAGACTTGGAGCTCATACAAAATGTAGGGATGCGTTCCAAAAAAACCTTGATACTCAAAGAATATAATTTATTATTATTATAAAGAATAATATATGTCGTCATTTAAGCTTTCTTGTTAGCCCTCCAATGTACAGGAATATACTCCCTGTTTTTTCCTTCAATGATTTTGGCTTGAGAGCTTAATTGATCAGCAGTGATTTCACGATTCGATCACCGGATGCATTAATAAATAATAATATCGACACTCTAACTTTTGCAGTATTTTTGAGATTTGAATAAATTAGTCCTGCTAGTCATTTTCCACCAGTATAATCCACTTTCGTCGGCATTAAATATCTGGTCAAGCGTATATACATTTTCTACAACTATTCCCTTAAATTTTGGTAAAAATTAATACCGCACCAAAAAATCCCGCGTAAGTCGAGGGATTCTGTTAAGAATGTGAGACGTCACAACCACATGGGATTTAATATTTCTGGGTCAGGTTTCAATTTCTCATTCATAAATATATCAATTTCTTTGTCGTGAAATCACAACCAAATTATAAAATTTTATAAAATAATATTTACTTGTGGAGGCCAGAAGAAAATCTTTAAAACGACGTTTGGTGACCGCTGATCTAGATTTGAAATGTGAAATTCCTTGACATAGAAGATATTTGCATTAAATATGCGAACACGATGAATTTTGCTACCTAAAAATCTTATTCACAAAACTTCACAAATGATAATACTTACAACATATCGACACTGGAAAACAATTTGCTGTATCTCGAAAGCTTACGACATGGTAAATAGGATACCACATTCAATTTTTTAGGATTTTTTCTACTAAATCTACGATAGATGTTGTTAAAAGCATTATTATTCTACCTCTTTTAGTTTAAGAAACATATTCAATTGTTTTTTTACTCCATTGTAAAGTTTCATTTTTTGAGATACAGCAAGACAAAATTAAATAGGGCATCAAATATTATTATGGCCGATTAAATCGGCCCATGGCACTTTTCGCATATATACCTATGACACTTAGGTACCATTAACACTTGACCATCAATTTAATTCATGCTGTTTTGTAGTAATACGTCAAGTGTTTGCAAGTTAAAACCTTCACTTATTAATCGAGACATTTCTTATTTATATTATATACTGTAAACCCTCCTATAACGTCGAGATAAGGACCACGCTATAGAAACCCGCCCTATAGAATTATAATAATTCTCAGTAAATAATAATTTGTTGTCAACCATAAGACATTGACCTTTATTTGTAATAGATAATTTGACCTTAAAAATGTAGCGTCTTGCAGAAAACGGCAATCTAGAATGAAGCACTATAAGGAGGGTCTGCAGGAAACGCTATAGGAGGGTTAACTGTATGTATTTTTCTCGTGAAACTGAATTAAAAGATTTTTATGTCGTTCTATATATTTTTATTTAAACTATTCTATTATCTCGTAGAATAAGCTTTAAACCAGAGAAGGCCATTTTGACTCTTTCGGCCATTTGTGTTGCTGGAGCTCTTAAAAACACCGTTTCCAAAATTCTAAAATATGTTTTTTTGTCAAATCCTCGTATGTGAATAAAGTTATTTAATATATGTTCTATGTGAAGGTTTGTTTAAATAGGAAATCTGTCTCTAATACTAATTCCTTGCTTTTTAAAAATCCTCTACGTCTTCTACCTTTTCATTGGATGTATTATCAATTGTTCATTTATGAATTGGAATTTGTTCCAAATATTTTAAATAATTTGAGATAACACGTGTCTTGATTTTAGACAGAATTTGAGATGACATGTGTCTAAAGTACACGTTTTATCCTAAAATTGTTTGCATTCCTTGCTTATACAGATTCAAGGTTTTTAATTGATCGGGCGATTTTATCGTCCTCTCCTCAAGTTTCTAATCAGTGATAGTCAAACTTTTACATATCATACACACAGTGGCACGCCGACAGTATACGGCGCTTGTGTGCAGAACTTTAATTGGTGCCCCTTACAATAAAAAAAATGGAAAAGAAAATTTTAATCGTTTTTTTTCGATTAAAATGTAATGAATTAATATTTATTATATTTCATTTATTACCATTTTGACGCTTCTAATCTTCCGGCGCCTGTGTGCGCCGCACAATCTGGCCAAATGGACATACAACTCAACCACCGTATCTACCTTCTACCAATTTTTTTTCCTTCCAGTTTTCATTTTGGGGAAAACAGCCTTTTAAAGTTTAGCATTTTGTAGAGAACGCCGATCTAGAAGGGAGCACTATAGGAGGGTTGACTGTGCGATTATGCCACATGTGGCCCGCGTGCCCTAGTTTCCCCAGGCCTGTATTATGTGATTCTCCAAATCGTAAATAAAAGTAATAATTACTATACAAAATGATTTATGATAGTCAAAGTTCTACATTTGATCAGTTACTCTTGAGTTATCAATATAAGGTTCGAAATATTGATACGAATATCTATTTTTTTGGTCTGATAATACACGGATCGATATACTCTATTTACACGGATTTTTATTTTCTGAAACCCTACTTCCTTGATTTAGACGTAAATTCGCATAAATCGAAGGATGGTTAAAGGACGAAAAACATCAATTAACAATACGCTATTTATTTTTGATGCCCCTAATGTTGTATATCTATTTTTAATTAATTTAAGAAGAAATGTTTTAATATAATTAATTACTCACGAGATTATAGAATACATACATAAAGAATGATAACGTGCTAAAAATATATTTATTTTTAATACAAATCAGTAGAATTTTGACTCGATTTAAATCGTCAATAAAATTCTCTACGCTGATTTTTTAATCAAGATAGAGGGAAAAACAAAAATTCGATACGTGGGAAAAAATTATTTAATGAATAGCTGCATTATCGATTTTTTAGAAGTGGGTTAACACGTGTATCTGTTGAAAATTCTTGGTCGTTGAATTTCGAATGATCGATTTACATGTAATACGATATTATTAAATTAGGATTAATTTTATTAGAATTGTTTAAGTCAATTTAGAATTATTAAACATATTTACTCAAGTGAAAAGTAAATCAAACACTACTGTATGATCCTGTTCTTTCAAGAATCCGTTTGAAATAGATTCAACAATTACGATTGTTCTGGATTTCTCACGACATTAACATGTCATTATTCATATTGAATGGGATGCAATACTGTTTATTTGTGATGATTAGCGATTAGAATTGATTTATATATATATACAGAAACATTAAGAGTCATGCTAAAATTTACATCATTTAAATACAAAAACAATAATTTCCTTCTATCTAAAAAAACAATCACAGTGACCCAGGGATAAACTACGCAAATAATATTATGAAATGTCGCAGATTATTTACTCCATATTGTAGCACCGAAAATAAGTAAATATGCTGCTATTATCAATAATATTTTTATTATAAATAAATAAAAATTTATTTATACATATATGTTTTTGAACAAAATTATATGTTGAAATTAAGATAAAATTGTTTTCGGTATGATCATGTGACGTCTGTTGATCGGAGAATACTTTGATATTTTACGCTGGTTTTAAAAGTTGACAAGTAATTACAAATAATAACTTTTTAAATATAATTAAATAATAACAATTGCATACGTAAAATAATAGAAAAAAAAACATAATCTTTTAGTAAAATTCATTGTGTTGTATTGATATGTTGTTAAAAAAATATTATTATGAATATGATTTTAAATCGAAATAATGCGTTAGCTTTTTAT
This sequence comes from Philopotamus ludificatus, assembly GCA_022495035.1. Lineage (NCBI taxonomy): Eukaryota > Metazoa > Arthropoda > Insecta > Trichoptera > Philopotamidae > Philopotamus > Philopotamus ludificatus. The sequence goes on along the minus strand of JAGXCT010035742.1, from coordinate 19,406 downwards.
ATTCGTACTGATGGAGAGCCATCAATCAGATATGTGAATAATAATTGCATAATTGTTGTTATAATCGCTTTACTATAAAAGAACGACTTGTTGTTTATCTTCAGTTTAGTTCATCCCGAGCTTTCAAGGGTAGAGCATCGCTTTATCGCATTGACACTCTGTGTTCTTGTTATACATTTTTCTTTGCTATTTGCCTTAATTTTCAAAGCATAAACATGCCGAATTTCCCTGTGATGGCAAAAACAAACGGGCATAATAACAATGTGGACTTGGAAAACTCTAAAAATGACAATGGCGTGGATTTGCTGTCAACCACCTCGTAAGTATTTTTTTTCATCAATTTGAAAACCCAAATATTTATAATCTCTTATTGACTAGCACCAAAATAATTATTACACATTTAAAACCAACAATTAAATAAAAAAAACATGTATTTTTGCACATTAACTGCGTTATTAGGACCAAAATTAAAAATAAAATAATTGGCCGTTATTCATATTGTTATGGTGAAAAAATGAATACACAAAACGTCAAATTGGATTAACCTATAAATATTACATTCACAGTGCAATATTTTTAATTTGTAAACGTGTTAATTATTCTGTGATCAATTGCATAATATTAAATTGGTTTAGGTCTAAACAATTTAAATGTCGACACACACTTTTTCAAAAGACGCTTAATGCTTAGTTTGAATTATGCTCAAACTAGTTTCATAAAACAACCACTTTACATAAATATACGTATAATATAATTGATATTTAAATAAATTTTATTATTATTTTGCACAACTGTTTAAAAATATTGGTATTGACATAAAATATCGGAGAAAAATATTTATTAGAATATTTATTGACAAATTCCCATTTTGTGATAAATACGTCAATAAATCACTAAGAGATATAAACATTATGCATATTCTTGGTGTCCATGTTATGAACATTATATTCTTATATATCTGTATAAATGGATCGATTTCACAAAGTTCAAATATCGTTCGCATTGTGGTCTACTTCATGTAGTATGAGAATATATTGTAAAGAAATAGATCATAAATCGAAGGTTAATATTAAAATCGATTATTTTAATTAGTTATAAAATTGAACGCTTAAGTAAGATTGTATAATTTTCATCAACTCGATTAACAGTTTCAATGTTGATTGCTTCGTATTATGTTGCGTAATTTATCATACGATTTTTTTCATATTTAATATTAGAGGGCAAAAAGTTTATCACTTATCATATTTTATGTCGTTAAAAACTCTGACTAAGAAACATATTAGCTCTTCCCCTAATTTTGTAATATAATATTGATATATATACATATATGGACCCCCCGCGAACCTACAATAGTATTTCTATTTTTTTTATTTTTTTTCTACCTTCCTCTTTAACCTAGCTGTGCCCATGGGGTCTATTGGGACGATCGGTTAAATAAAATGAAATGAAACGTAGCAGTTTATATAAATTTATCAGTGTAACAAGGAGATAACAAATTAAAAGAGCATGAATTAATTTTATTTAAATGTTTAGAGATATAAAACAGTTTAATTCTTCTCATTCAATTATGACATATGTTGCAAAAATGTTTAATATTTTTTTTATAAATGTTTATCTCAAAAAAGTTTATTATTTCCGGCTAGTCGTAGTTTTAAGTTGCCTGGTGAGGCCCGTCGGCCATTAAGTTTGCCCAGACCTGGTCTAAATCTTAAAGATCCGGGATCATCGTATTATTACCAAATGGATAGGTGAAATCTTTCTCCCTGTACAGTCCGGATGGCATTCTTCTACTTTGTGGTTCATTAATTGCCTTCCAACTTCATCAAAAGAGAGAATGACTCCTCGTCAATCTTTTGAGCTATACTTTTAATGTCCTTTGGGTTTTTTTCTAATTTTTCTATTAAAAGTAACGCAGAAGCTGCATTTAAGAGCTTTACAAATTTTATTTTTAAAAAAATATTTCTGTCCGAGCTTAACACTTAATCGGCCGGAAACCGAATTATCGGCTTTTATAAGCCCGATCTTTATTGGCTGCAAATTTGTTTATACATACGCTAACAAATTTGTGAGTAGTATACTATGATGTGTTGCATTTAAGGACATCTTTTTTTAATAAATTACTCACCCTGTGTCAAATCAAATTTCTTACGAAATGTAATATTTCGAGTTTCTTTGACAAGTTTATTGGACTTTGTTCATTGGTAAAGACTCATAAACATGTCACATTAAACTCATATATTTTTCGGTATTGATCAAAATATTTTTAAGATATCAGAGCACCTTACAGTGGTGCTAATCTTATTTAATAATAATAATAAATATTTTTAATTTTATGGTGTGTGTGATAGATTGATAGAATAGATTAGTAGTTTAGTAGAAAATAAGGCAGCAAATGATCATCTAGTTTTTTTTTTCGCAAAAAAATAATTACCCCTATTAGAGTTTTGGCTAATTAGAGTTATGCCTGATTAAGTGTTAATTTTTAAATATTAATCAATAATAACATCATCATCATAAGCGTTTATCAGCCATTAAACTGACTGCTAAGCGTTTAGGATTTTCCTAACTCTCTAGAACGCTATGAAATATTCGAATGATTTTTATATTATATTATTTATTTTAAGTCCATATTAATTTA
>JAGXCT010035742.1:0-12870 GCA_022495035.1 Philopotamus ludificatus | reverse complement strand
CAGCATTCTCTCCTGTCGCCTCCGTTGATATATCTGGACAGATAAGCGAAACAATTTTCTCTATATATTCTGAAAAAGAACTCGGAACTCATCGGCGATGACGACTCTCTGTCAATCCTCGGAGATACAATTCTAATATCATTTGACCCATTTTTTTTTATTGAATGCAGTTTTTATGCTACATATAGGATGAGAATCTTGGTAATTTTTGTCTTCTGGATTAGAAATTTGAGGCCAAATAAGTGTCTGAATTTCTGCAAAATAAAAAAATCAATCACAATAATTTGGCTATACTTCACATTACGAACCTAGTGTCATACTTAAAAAAAAAATCTGTAGAGATTTGATTATTGATTTTCTTTGAATTATTCATTTCAAAGGTCATTTTCTCTATGATTTATGACAATTAATTTCTTATTTCATATGAATTAAGGATAATTAAAAAAAAAATCTCGTTTACCATATTTAATAGCAGTTTCTTTTAAATTAGAAACGATAATGAACAGTCAAAATTCCACAAATACATGCAAAATTATTTAAATAAATGAAATAATGATTTCTAATATATAATTACAAAATTAAAAATGTAGTATAATAAATATCAGATTAAATATAAATGGTATATCAGCCTCTATATTTGATACCATATCTCGTTTGCCACAGAAAAATAAAACGTAAAACATGGAAAATTAAATCAATATAAAAAAATACACGAATCGAAAGCATAATACGTTCGATTTAACGTCCATTTTTACGTTGTTATTAATTGTGGCAATCAAGATTACATTTCTCTGCAATACAATATGTGTTTCTATATTATAATACAAGTAAATAATTATATTTGAAATTTTTAAATAATATATATCGTTAAACACTAGAAACTTGTTCTAAACACAACACAGGGGATAAAAAAAAATTGATCGATAAAAGGAATGAAAATTTCAATAAAATACTTTAAAATCATGCTCAAATTATCATATTTGATTGCGAATAATTATACATTTAACAAACTTAAACATAAAAAGGTGGGATCGCTTTAATACTGAACAATGAATTCCCTAAAAATAAATATAAAGAAAAAATGTTGGAATAATTGCAATAATTATACATTTTTCACACGTGAATTAAATAAATCCGAACGGAAAATTAAAAAAAAAAACGCATTGAATAAATACAGACAATTAAATCGAATAACAGATTTAGTGTTTTTTGCATTTAATTTTTTTTACTATAATATAAAACACTAAGTGAATAACAATGCTAAATATTTTACATAAAAATATATCATTTTGGGTATTTTTAAAACATTTCCATAAACATATGCAATGGATTGCGATAATAAAATAGCAATCGAGAAAGCGGTGACAATCAGTAATGAGATCAGTGATACTCGGACTCGACACGGATCAAGTGCATGTAGTATAGCGGAGGTATTCGGCCCTCATCGGCGACTTAGAGCGACGCTAAATTATATTACGCTGTACGATCAGTAAAATACAGTGTAAAAATATATAAATGCATACAAAACTCCGGCTGGAAGCGTATTTCAGCAGATATAAATAAAAAAAACAATATTGAAACGCATAAAATAAAAAGTCAAAAATAGAGATATCTTTTTTTTTAAACATTAAAAGTAGAGCATGTATTTAGATATTTATATATATACAAAATTAATAGTTGAAAGGAAAAACAGATAATGTCAAAAATATGTATTCTTATCGGCTTAATATCTACTACATACATTATATTGACATAGTGATTGATTGAAATAACAAAAAATATCAATATTCACAAATGCCGTCGTATTCACAAATACAAAATCATCATTGATTTTCGTACCGACGAACAAAATAAAATTGTGAGCGAATATTTATTTACGCAATTTTGAAATGTTTGGTATAAATCTGTATTAGGTTCGTCATATCACTACATGAATTAATTTAAATACATGAACACATACATTTGTAATAATATTAACGTTACAATCAAATGATAAATACTTTCAGTCAATTAAAAAAAAAAAAAAATACTTCCATATAGGTTTAGTCTCCATACGCGGTAAAATATAATACAGGTTAATAAAATAAAAATTATGCTACACGCTGTACACTTTTATATAAATGTGCATTTGTTATATACATGCCTCAATACTCTTCTTTTTGGTTTAGCAACCCGAACACATCTGTGTTGTTTGAACTATCTGTAAATAAATTATTGTTGTGCGTGGTACACTCGGTGCATATTCTAGCGAGGACGACATATACCGCAGACGTGTGAACAATAAATCAAATTACCGGTAAATCATACGAATACCGTTCAAGTGTACAATATCACACTCGTTAGTTACAAAATGGTGGTCCATGTTCATGCAATAAATTCATGAATGGCGGTATGTGCATGAACACAATCGTGGGAAATATTACATTATTAATTAACTATATACACGTTTCATTATGCCAACGTCACAAATATAAATATTTCGACAAATAGTTTCTTGGTATCGTGTCTGCGTCTCTCTTCAGTGGTGCCACGCTAGACTTAGAGCTGATCGAAGTTTACCCCAGAGCCACGGGCAGACACCGCCTCCGCGGAGAGCGACTCCCGCCCAATACTTCACATAGTCAGTAAACATATCGCTAAGGAAAATATTATAAACATGATAAATCAATGGATTATTACAAATCCAATCTCACTAGACAAGATAAAATCATTTTACACTCGCCGTATAATGAGAAAAGTTGTCTTTCAATAAAAAAAAACAAACAAATCTCGTACATCTTCTCCGCTTATGACTCAGCTTTACCATATATCATAAATCTACTATCTAAACTAATTGCAATACCTGGACAAAATAATATATAAGGGGTACTCAGCGATAATGTCGTCTTTTTATATTATTCTTATCAATAGTCAGTTGTGTTTTTTTTGTCAATCTATTTATCATCGACTTGAACAAAAAAAATGTGATATTTACAGACACATTTACTATTCGGCAGTGTCAGAAATGGTGGAAATTTTGATTTAAAAAATAAACCTCGAAGTGAGAGGGTCGTGAAAGTGGGAAATAAGGCGTTACGGATTGAAGTTGAAGGAAATTCAACAAAATCTATTCTACAAATAGCAGATACAGTCAGATACTCTTGGTCTAGAGTGCAAGAACATTTCAAAATAATCGGCAAGAGTCATATATGGGGTAGAATTCAACATTTCTTCGACATCTTGTAACGGAGGTTGAGAAGTAAGTACTTTCGCAAAAAAAGTGGCTTTCTAAAGGCCAAAAAATCAAAAAGGTACCTTTGTCTGTATGGTGGGATTATAAAGGTATTATTCATTATTATTTTATATAGCCAGATAATAACGGCATAGTTCTATTGTGATAAGCTGGAATGATTAAACGAAGCAATTTGCAAAAAAAAAAACACAGAATAATTAATAGAGGAAACATATTTTTCATATGATCAATATTACTCGGGATAAATTTTAATGGAACATGAATGGAATGTAATTATTCATCTACCATATTCATTCGTTCTTGTATCATCGGATTACCATTTATTTAGATCATCAATGAAGCACTTTTTATCTGACAAAAGTTTTAGGAATATTGAAGAGGTGAAAAATGGTCTCAATGTCTATTTTTCATCGAAATCAAAAGATTTTTTTGGCCCCTTTTTATATAAAAATAGGTAATTTCCTATGTATATATATTTAAAATACCTAATAATCAATCATAAAGCTCTCACAATATTAATAAAAATCTAAAAAAGACATCCTCTTCTCATCTCTCAAAGCAACTATGGTCGAGATTCCTCTCAACGAAGACCGCGGTTAAGTTATACAATAAAGCAAGTTGAGCGAGATAAGATATCCTGGAGTGGGGTATTCCGAGACGGATATTTGGAGCTGAATTTGACAACGGGAGATGGTATGTCCGATCCAACGAAGAGCTGTATCGACTATACATGGTTATACCGGTTATAACTATCATTGGACAGTCAGCCATGGAACAGGTCATGGTCACAACAAGCCTTTTTGTCCCCGTAAAGGAAAAGAAGACCAAAGCTGATGTGGCTGGACCGTATAGAGTGTGACGCCCCATCATTGAGACTGAAAAGAAGATTAAGCCACGTGCCTGCATATCGAGTGAGACGGAAAATGGTGCTGGATATGGCCAAGGCTCTACACTAGGGCTGTGGTCTTCTCATACATTCTCCACTTTACAGATCATAAATGTATAATAATCATACTCAAAGTAAGTTTATAATAGCCATATTGGTCTGAGAGATTGAGACGAAGATACAAATAATACACATAAACCAAGAAATTTAATTTTGGCCAAAGAGAAGATGAGCTAATGTGGACTTTCACATAAACAGGATACAAATGTGTTGACAAGTACCTGCAGAAGATTGAAAAGGGGACTAGTTAGACATGAGATAATGCGGAATACATCCAATTCGTGTATTTACGCTGGATCAAAGAACCATCGTCGATGGAAGAGAACTGCTGATCCTTGAAGAAGCCAGAAGACTCTTGCTGTGCGGTGAAGATGGAAGAGAGACAATTTCGGCAATTTCTGGGATAATCTAGAGATTAAGAGGGGACGCAGATAGTCAGTATCAGTCTTCAAACCAAAATACAAAAATTATCCCAGATGCTGCAAGGAAAGGGTATTGAATCAGTCAATAAAATCAAGAGTCTGACAATACCCTCAGAATGGAATTGCCTACTAAGGTTTCTTCTCTTTCTGGAGTAAAATTAAAATGATACATATTGCCAATTATATGAAAATTAATATTATCTCCGATGAAAGATAAAAGAGGAGCCGCTTCAAAATATAAAAAAAGTCACGCACACATTCTCAGAATATTAATATTACTCGATATCTATTTTACTAAGTATTTACAAATAAAGTATGACTTAATGTTTCTTATGATAAGATATATGGATTTAAAGAATCAACCGTAAAGTTTTCGAGAGCATTATTGGGAAAATATGAATTATGGCGCAGTTGATAATATTATAGCAATAATTTTTTGCATTTGCTCACGACAATGAATCAGTGTCATGATTTGTATTCTTAATACATGGCATAAGCTCCATCGGACAAGAGTTCTGATATAAAGGATAAATATTAACGACTAAATCAATATTTAAAATAATGTATGAAATCAAACATTATATATTCATCACGGTGGTCTACGGTAGCATCTTACGTGTCCGTACGGCTATTGACTTTGATTGATCAAAGGTCAAACTGATTGTAATAGGTAGAGCGTGAATAGTAATTTTGTATATTAAGTTGATTTTACAATTCATTTATTCTACGCTGGAAGAAAAATATATATAAATGTCATTTGAAAAGGATATTATAGCCCCCAGGGCGGATGTCCACCATTTATATAGTATACATAAGTGAAGCCGTCTTTACAGTGTCCTTTGATCGAATAATAATAAGGTAGAAACGAATGCAACCGGAACCTAAAACAGACAGAATTTATTAATAAAAATGGCACAATAATATAAATTGCGTATTATAACTCACTTTCTTTGTTCGTAAAATAATATGGCCTCTGAATTTGTGAGAAGTACGTGCAAAAATAATGCTTTGACTCTGTGCTGATAAGGCGGGAGCGGCGTCGGCCCGGCTACGTGAGAAATTAACGTCTCCAATAACAGAGATCCGACACCGGCTCGTCTGTGATTTCGCGCAACGCCCAACGATAATATATAGCCGACGAGGGCGTTGTTATTCGATCCGAACCAACCAGGTAATATACCTCGGTCTTCGGCGTTTAATTTTATATACGGTTTTATTTCCGCCACTATTAAACCTATTATGATGCCTTTATGGACTGCGGCCAATGCGAAGAATCTCTCCGACGAAGTAATATCTTTGTACCAAGATAGGGGATATTCAATAGGAAACCAGTCACGACACAGAGTTCGCACCTAAAAATAAAAATATGTGTCAGCGTTATTTATATTTTATACCGGATCGTAAGATAATTAAACGAGCAATAATATCTCGTATATAAATTGAAAATTAATGCATTTTTATTTATAAAATATTTAAATATATATTATTAAATTATATAAATCAATGTTATGAATACTAATCTTAGTAAATAACAGTAATCTCAGCAATAATCCATTAAACTTGATTAATTTTTGTAATCCTGTGCTTAGTGTCGGCAAAAATTAACTAATCATAGACATTGAGTGAACGTTCCGATGATAAATAAATCCAGTGCGATAGTCTTAGCACTATTTATGAACATACTTTGGAATGTTATACGCTAATATATCCAATTTACATAAAAATGTGATACTTATTGAAATCTGTCGATATTACCAGATATATCAAATATTAATTTATCTTTTGTTAGTGATCAACGCAGTTATTTTCTGAATCTCACGAATGACGTATACATCACCTTTGTTTTAAACAAAGAAATGAGTTCACTGACACGATATTTGTATATCACACAGTTGTACATTCGGATTTACTTAAATATACATTTAAGATAAAGTTATAGATTATGATTATAATTAACAAATAAAGTGATATATTCAAATTCAATCGCAATACAGTTATTTTTCTGATAAATTTTCTAACAATATGTGACACAGATTAGCGGGAATAGATTAAAAAAATATATTTACTTCTTCAAGGTCATCCGGACAAAGAAATCTAAGTTGAATATCTTGCAGGAAGCTGGGATATGGTGCAGGAGAGTCCAAAACGGAGGGCGTTCCGTCCGGCTGATACCTTTAAATAAATATTATTAATTGAAAGTCATATTAAACAATTATCATATATCGCACAGGATTAATTGTTGTATTATAAATAAAAATATAACACAACTCGAACATAATGAACAATATTTATATGGAATTCATTTGAATTCAAGGCAGGTGTTGAACAATTTCCGTATTGTGATAGTAATCGCCGTTGCTGCGTCAGCGGAAGCGATGGTAATTTAGTTTTTTTTTTGTTAAGTTCTCGTGGAAGGAAGAGCTCCTCACCAGGTGAAGGCGGCCATGGGGCGGCGGCCGGCTCGCCCGCCGCCCTCCGCCGCCGCTGACAGCTACGGCAGCGACTGGCCTCTCGCACTTCTGGCCACTTCTGGCCGCTACTTGTCGCAACTTTAGACCTTCATTATTAAATCATCTCAATTGATTCATTCAACATTATTTTGTTCCCTCATTAATTATGGATGAAATATACACGTATATCTTTGAATAATTGATTATCGCATTAAAATAATAGGTTTTAGCTAATATTTTTGACGTTTAATAATTCATATTAAAAATAAGCTATTCTATATGAAAAATAAAGCGAAACAGAATAACGTAAATTAACGTGAATTAAATATAACTTAAAAATAATAAAATAATATTAAATCGAAAATGAAATTTGGAATATTTATATAAATAGGTATTAAATTCTGTTTTTTTTTTAATATTATTTGTAGTTGGCTAATCATTAATTGATGAAGAAAAGGAGTATACATTCGCCTATGAATAAAATTAATCGATCATCACTAGTGTGTTCGCAAAACCCACGTAAAAAGTGAGGTTATGAATGCTGTCAAAAATAGGCTATATAATATTAACATTAACTCTTTGACAAAAAATGACGAAAAATAAAATTTCAATTACAGATCCATAACATCACAAGGTACGATATTAATACAAATAAAAAATATGAAAACCAGATGAAAATATGTTTCTTAACCAAATACAATGAAAAATAATTTGCATATATTTGCATTGAGTATGATTGTTGCTTATCAATAAACCGATAATAAATTATTCATCTAAATCCATCATTAATATTAAAATGCTTTAAATAAATACAAGGTTTGATCATAAAATAATCAGAATGTTCTGTATAAGCCTAATTATCACACGTATTTGTTATTATATTAATATATAGCTATGATAGTCATGATATATTTGATGTTAAATATCGCCATTTCGTTGAGCTATTATATGAGATTATATAATTTCATATAACGGATTAATTAATTACGCTATTTTGACATATTTTTATTATTATCATTTCTTATCTATCTATCTGTTATTTTCTACTTTTTATTTAGATATTATTTAATATTGTAAAATTAAACCTATGTTTAATTATTATGTTATTATGCGTGATTGGCGACCTGGGTTAATCTGTAATGTCAATAAATAAAAATATAGGATACTTTATTATCTGTCGAATATGTTTTATGTGTTTTGGTGTATGTTGGACAATTTTTTACTTGGGGAAAAATGTATAAAGAATTTTAGCTATCGCATTAGCTAAACATGGCTCCTTCAAACTTCTCCGCTCCTAAAGATAAAAAAATATCATTAAAGAACATCGCTTTGTCATCGAAGAAATAAAAACAGAATCCCTTAATTAGCCTCGATGACAAGCTTTTTTAAGCCAATTTTCTCTTTTTAAATTAAATAGCCTATGTATTGTAGAACACGTTTTACGCATGGAACACATATTTTATATCAATACAGAAAGAATGAAAGTATGACATTCTCTGAATTTATACATAATTTGGATTATGAAATAATATAATATCAGGTCTTATTTTCCGAGAAATAGCTAGATTCCTACATTATTTATTGGAAAGAATTAAAAAATATTTTTTCTTTCTGGCAACATAGATAAAGTAATTTTTGTTGTTCCGATTTGACGTTTGTCGATCATTTCTCTCCCCGGCGTCGTTCTCCGCCATTAAAATGTCGGTAGTGGAAATCGCTCATAACATTGACAATGACGATAGAACTGATGATGTTAAAATTACTGAAAATACTACATTTGATGGATTGATGCTTTCAAATGAAACACTACAGGGGTTAAAATCATCCGGATTTGTTAAACCGTCCCCTGTGCAATTGAGAGCTATCCCGCTTGGAAAATGTGGCTTCGGTAATATTTTCACATTCAGCACATCATTTAATATTTTCTAACAAAATATGTTTTCAGATTTAATTGTAGAGGCTAAATCGGGTACCGGTAAAACGGCCGTATTTGGAATCATTGCTCTAGAGATGATTATTAAAAATGGCGGATTTCAAGTATTGATCCTTGCACCGACAAGAGAAATTGCATCTCAGATCGGATTGGTGTTAAAAACGATTGGATCAGCTCATGGCGGTAATATACACATTTATTTCATCAATCTTGCTTTTTTATATTCATATTTTTTTATTATAATAATAACAATGATGCTTTCAGAATTGAATGTGGAAACAGTAATGGGTGGAACTAATATTAATGATGACGTTAGGCGCTTGAATGCAAAAAAGTTTCAAATCCTAGTCGGCAGTCCTGGACGTATACTCCATCTCATTAAAAAAAATGCTATTTCAACACGCTCCGTCAGATTATTAGTGTTAGACGAAGCTGATAAGTTAATGGAAGACAGTTTTCAGAGCGATGTTAATTACATTTTTTCACATTTGCCCGATAGAAAACAGATAATTGCTGCCAGCGCTACATATACGACGGAATTACGTGAATTTTTAGAAAAGTATATGAGAACTCCATCGCATATATGTCCTCACATATCAAATATATTATTAGGGGTGACCCAAAACATTGTGCTTGTCGTTTCTCACGAAAATAACGTTCGACAAAATAAAATTAAATTGGAAAAAACAATTGAAATAATATCCCGTACATCTTTCAAACAATGCCTCATGTTTTGCCAGTATCAAGTCAGAGCGCAGAGTATCTGCGAAAGTTTATGCAAAGAAGGGTGGCCTAGTGAATATTTGGCGGGCTCTCAGAGTCAATCGGATAGATTGAGAAGCTTAGAAAAATTGCAGTCGTTTACTTGTAAGATTTTAGTGGCGACCGATCTTGCAGCACGTGGTATCGATGCATCCAACGTCGATTTGGTGATCAACATAGATATTCCTGGTGATTATCCGACATATCTTCATCGTATTGGCAGAGCTGGCCGTTACGGATCTAAGGGAATCGCTATCACGATTTTAACAGATAAAGAAGAATCGATATTTAAAGAAATGGTTAATTCTCTAGGTGAAACAAATATACCACAACTTGACGTAATTGAAAATTCTGCTGGCAATTCAGATGATATATCAATTTCGAATCCATCTCATCCCGATCCGGTGATAGAAAATAATGAAGAGTCTGAAGATGTAATAGATCCTTCATGTTTATCATTAATCGGTCAATTTAATGATAAAAAATGTAATTACGAGTCATTCGATTTATTAATGAAATCGTTGGAGAATTTCATTCCCAAAGACTTGTCTGATGAAATACAAAAAATTGAATTCACCAACGATAATTTAAATGTATCTAAATTTATTTCGTCGCATGTTGTTTTGGTTTCTCCGCCCGAGGATCTCGCAAGCATTCCACCTATCAAAAACAAAGGCAAAGGTAAAGGTAAAAAGCAAATAGGTAAAAATACAAATGTTTCCAAAATATATACTCTGTGTTCTGATGATTCAATCACACAAATCGATCAAATCGATTGTGCAAATGTACAAAAATCAAAATCGAGCAAAAATAGTAAACACCAATCGACAGGAAATAATTCTAAGATTAATATTGATATGGACGATGATAGCGATGATTATGAAGGCCCTAATGTAAACCATTTAGAATATGCCCAATGGAGACAGCAGCTGGATGCTATTACCAAACAAATTGAACAGGTTGTATACATTAATACCCTGTTGAATATTGATGGTCAACCTGATATCTGATTTTTGATTCGTATTTATAACATTTTATCACTGGGTCTGAAAATTTGTTCCTAATTACACTTCTTAGAATCTCTAAATGTGTTTAAACTTTATAATAATTAAGATTTTTTGTATTCTGAACTTATATTATGTTCCATATCGATGATCAAATAAAAAAAATGAATGCGATGTGTTTTTTAATTTATTTTATCGTAAATATTCAATGATCACAGTTTGATTGTGATGTAGATGTTTCAATGGCCAAGATTCTGGTCCTAACACATGGATATTTAATCGATCCGTCACGACGGCTCGAAACCAACGCCGCTGGCCTATGGGGTCTATTTTGTATGAAATGAATGCATGAAAATAAATCCCAAAAATTTCATGTTAATTCTTCGACAATACCCTGACATTTTAAAAAAATGGATTAGTCTATGAATAAAAATAGTTTTTCATGATACATATATTGGTAGAAGAATCCAAAATATAGATCTAATTTTGATTTTTTCTACTAATTAATGCGACGCGAAGATGACTTGCACACAGAGCAACGACCCGCCCCGACTGAGGCTCGTTCAAGGATCGGTTTCTACCATGGCACAGCATGATATTTTTTCTCGCTCAGACTTGCACATCTGTGATGTTTTTTCTCGCTCATATCCGGTAAGGAGTGATACATCACACTCGTGCTATTAGATCAAGTTGTATTACTCTATTATTATACTTTTATTGCATTAGAATATTAGTTATTATATTTTATTTTAGTTATTGGTTTTCTAAGATTATTTCAAAACTATTAGTGTACTATAAACTGTATTTACATTTCTATTACCGGCGAGAGTAAAGGCTCGCCATGGTTCGAGTCATGAACCCTCCTGTTTTTCTGTGTTTTTTTACCACGTTTTTCGAACCTTTACACTAACTAAGGAGAAAGCAAGACGGCCGACAATAAGGACAAGGAAAAGAACGATAACAAGAAGGACGTGAGTTTTACCCGAAGGCTTCTTTAGGCTTCTTTAACCCTTTAATCCCCACGCCAATTATATGGATTTTTACCGTACGCCACCATTATTTATTCATAAATAAATTCGTAGAAGCGTTCCCGTGCCTGCACGGCGTGGCGCTGGTGGTTAGACCGATTTTTCGTGCCTGCACGGCGTGGCGTCCAAGCGTTGAAGATCATCGGAAAGGGTACCTCTCTGCCGATACTCTGGACGCTGTACCGCCATGAGTGCCGTCGCTCCCAGAGGTCGCCAATTAAAGCGTAACAGCAGTCGTACTTTTCTCACACATCACAATTTCAGTGATTTTCGTCGCATCTTTATTTAACTAAGACGCTGTGTAATGAATGATATTCTCTATTTAATAAATGTGTCGATATGTGCAACTTATAACTGTGTTTACATTTCATCCACCGGCGAGAGTAAAGGCTTGCCATGGTCCGAGTCACGAATCCTTCCACGTATATTTCTATACCTTAACAGCTCCAATCCTAAGCATCGTGCAGCAGCTCGCTCGCGTTCTGCTTGATGTTCACAGGCGTGTTCGTGGTATTCGTCTAATTGGTGTTGTAACCAGGACAGACGGATGGTGGCGGGTGGCGGAGCCTTCGCCCACAGCTGGCCCAGGCGTCGCATGGCCGCCGCGGACTGGCGCAGCGGGCCGCGCCGCTGCACGTGCTGGCGCCAGGCCGCCTCCGCATCAGCGCCTCACATTCTATCTGCACTTCGGACGCCATTAATATAATAAGTATGGGAGGCGAACCTATTGTTGAGTGAAAAAAGTATATATGCATTTAAATTTTTTTTTGTTAAATTTGTCAATAAAAAATATTTAATCATGGTTACCCTAGCGGTTATATTTCGAATCATATTCACCGACTGTTCCGACAGACCGAGTTGTCTTACTCATTGATTTTATTATGTTCGAATATTAGTTATTTTATTTTTGATATTGGTTATCTATGATTATTTCAAAACTATTGGGTGCTAATAACAAAAATAGTTATTCTTGATATGCTTCATAATTTGGTCGATAATTTTGATTTTTTTACTAATCAATACGATGCGTATGAAAAAAGGGTATGGTTATCGTTGACGCGTTTAAAATCTATTATTATTCATTTGTTTTTTT